>JANSVA010046126.1:0-13283 GCA_025504915.1 Erythroxylum reticulatum | reverse complement strand
AACTCTTTTATTTCATTAATAATAAATATTTTCATTACAAAACTGTAACTGGAAGAAAATTAAGTTACATGTAAATACATTTACTTTCTAAAGCACTATATTTACATAACTCAACAATCTCCCACTTGCCCTAAAGCAAGTATGACATATCCCTGATTCCCATCCTTTCTAGGTAACTCTCAAAGCTCTTTTGAGACAATGTCTTTGTGAACGGATCAGCAAGGTTTTGCTCTGTGGGAATCTTTACCACATTCACCTCTCCATATTGTATTATCTCCCTTATAAGATAATACTTTCGCTCAATATGATTGGTAGCTTTATAATTTCGAGGTTCTTTAGAATTAGCCACTGCCCCACTATTATCACAATGACATGTAATGGCCTTTTCTTCCACAGGAACCACCTCCAAATCATTTAAGAACTTGTGAAGCCAGGCTACTTCTTTTGCTGCTTCACAAGTAGCAACATACTCAACCTCCATAGTCAAATCAACAACACATGATTGCTTGATACTCCTTCAGACTATGGCTTCACCACCTAAAATAAATATAGAACTAGAAGTTGATTTCCTTGAATCAACATCTAATCAGAAATTGAAATTTATGTATCCCATTGGAATAAGATTACTTCTAAAGTAAAGAAGCATTAAGTTCCTTGTCCAACGAAGATACTTCAGTATACACTAAACCACAGTCCATTGCTCCATTCTTGGATTGGACTGAAATCTTCTTACCAGTCCCACTATGTAACAAATATCCAGTCTAGTGTAAAGCATTGCATACATTAAACTTCTAACTACCAAAGCATATGGAATGTTACGTATGTGTTCAACCTCCTTTTGGGTTTTAGGTGCTTGTTCCTTTGGAAGTTTGATTCCATGTCTAGTAGATGTGAAACCTCTCTTGGAATCTTGCATGGCAAACTTATTGAGCATATTTTCAATGTAGGTTAATTGAGACAAGGCTATCTATTTATTCTTAATATCCTTTATAAGTTTGATCCCTAGAACATAGTTAGCTTCCCCAAATCGTTCATTGAAAAATCTCTGCAGTTACTGAGGCTGAGATGCCTGGGGTAGATATGAATGCGAACACGCAAATGATTATGATCATCAATAGCTTAAACTCTTCTTTTTAGCAGTTTAAATTGGACTACGAGCTCAATAGCAAGGATTACACCTCAAGTGAGTTAATGAATACCCTCTAGAGTACGGAAGAGATGTTGAACATCAAGGATCGTGGGCTAGAAGCTAATGTAGCATCTTCTTCTAAACTCAAGGGTTAGGGAAAGCAAAAGAAGAAGGTTCTAATGAAAAAGAAAGCCTAAACAGGGATCAAGGCCCAACCTATGGAAAAGAAGGCCAAAGAGAACACCAAGGGAAAGTGTTTCCACTATGATGAGATGGGCCATTGGAAAAGAAACAATCTAGTCTACCTTGAGTCCTTTAAAAGTAAACAAGGTATGGGTTTCCTAAGTTTGTTAGGAACTAGAAATGTAGCAGGTTTATCTAATTTTTGGATGTTAGATTTAGGAGCCACTAACCATGTTTGCAATTCTGTACAAGGGTTCCAGCCATGGAAAAGACTACCTAAAGGCCAGTTTCAATTCAAGATAGCAGATGGATTCTATGTTTCAGTAGAATCAGTGGGAGTAGTTATCTTGGACTTTCATAGTGGTCATAGGTTATATTTGGAGGATGTTTATTACATGCTAATGATTGTAAGGAACATGATTTTTATTTTTTTATGATAAAATCTAGTTATTCCTTATATTTTGAAAATGTGGTTTCAATATATAAGAATAAGGATTTTATTTGTGATGCGATAATTAAACAGGGATTCTTCTTTATAGAACCTATGATAGGCTCACTAAACACCACAGAATTGATAAAACCAAGACATTCCAATGACTCTAGCATTAACTCTAAATATCTTTGGTACTTAAGAATCAGCCATATCAATTAGAAAAGACTTGAAAAGATAGTAAAGGATAGGATCCTTACGAGCTTGGATAAAGATCCATTACCCACTTGTGAATCTTGAATTTAAGGAAAGATGACCAAGGGGTCATTTCCTTCTAAAGGAAACAGATTTGAACTCACGTTAGACCTGGTAAATACTGATGTATGGGGCCATGAACGTACAAGCTAAAGGAGGTTATGAATACTTCATAAATTTTATAGATGATTACTCAAGACATGGCTATTTGTATTTGATGCATAAAAAGAGTGAATCTTTTAAGAAGTTCAAAGAATTCAAAGCTGAAGTTGAGAAGCGGCTAGGCAAGCCATTAAAAAAACTTCGATTGGATCGAGATGGTGAGTACTTATCTAGAGAGTTTCGATAATTTCTTATTGACACTGGAATTATTTCTAACATGTCACCTCGAACACCTCAGTAGAATGGTTTAGCAGAAAGGAGGAATAGGAATCTATTGGAAATAGTAAGATCGATGATGTCCTATGCTAGTCTTCCTGAATCGTTCTGGGGATATGCCATACAAACGACAACATAACTTCTTATCTTTACTCCATTCGAATCGATGCCTAAAACACCTAAGGGGTTGTGCACTGATCGAGTGCCTACATTGTGGCACTTACGGACTTGGGGCTGCCCAGCCTATGTTCTAAGGACTAAATCCACAAAGATGGAATCAAGATCTGAAGTATGTTTGTTTGTAGGATATCCTACGGGAACTCGAGGGTACTATTTTTACAGTCCTCAAGATAGGAAGGTATATGTGTCGACAAATGTGACCTTCCTAGAGCAAGAGTTTGTGAGAAATCACAAAGGAAGAAATGATGTAGTACTAAAGGAGTTAGCTATTTCATCGAATTCAAGAGTTGATATCGATATAATAGAACAAGATGTCAAAATGAATTCAAAAATTGAATAAAAAGTGCAACCTGAACATCAAGTAGTTCCTAGATATAAAGGAAGGGTTGTGAGATAACTAGATAGGTATCTAGGTCTAGGTGAAGACTTTATTTCCATCTCATACCAAGAAGAAACAGATCCCATTATGTATACACAAGCTATTAATGAAGTTGATGTAGAAAAATGGCTTAAAGCTATAGAATCGAAAATAGATTCCATGTACACCAATGAAGTCTGGATCCTTATAGATCTATCACCAGATGTAAAAGCCATATGGTGTAAATGGATCTACAAAAGGGAAAGAGGATTAGATGGAAAGGTAAAGACCTTTAAAGCTAGATCGGTAGCCAAAGGCTATACTAAAAAAAAGGGTATAGACTATGAGGAGACTTTTTCTCTAGTTTCCATGCTTAAGTCCATCATAATTCTTTTGGCCATAGTAGCCTATTTCGATTATGAAATATGGAAAATGAATGTCAAGACTATATTTCTTAGTGGGGATCTTAAGGAAACCATTTATATGGCTCAACCAGATGGATTCATTGAGCCAGGTAATGAGCATAACGTATATAAGTTGCAAAGGTCCATTTATGGATTTAAGCAAGTATTTATGTCTTAGAACATTAGGTTTCATAAGTATATCAAAACCTATAGGTTCATACAAAATCTAGATGAGCTTTGTGTCTATAAAAGGATTCAAGATGGAAAGGTTATTTTTCTAATCCTGTATGTTGATGACATTCTACTCATTAGGAATGATGTGGGAATGTTATCCACAGTTAGGGGATGGCTAATGAACCTGCATAGGTTCACCAGGTTTTTGTCTGAGATTATGAAAGGTTTGGATAGCTTCCACTTTTGCAGACCTAGTACTCACACCAAAAATCTCATGTAAGTGATGGACCACTGCACCAGTAGTTTTCATACGAGCAATTTGCTTTTGCAACATGCTGCTTATAGAAGCTAGAATATAACACTTAGTAGTCTTGTCAGCATTCTACCAACACTTATGTTGATGGGCTATCTCAAGAGTTGAATCTCCACTCGGAGGTGTAGGCTCATTTTTAGTTAATAACCATAAAAAACGTTCATATTGAAAAACAATGTCAAGGTTACGTCTCCATTCATTAATGCTCTCTCCATTTTCCAATTCATTATTTGTCAAGAGCAAAGTGAGTGGATTCATTTTGTGGTTGATTATGATTGAAAATATAAATTACTAAAACATGAGCATGCTAGTCAATGATATTGGAACTTTGTAATCATGATGCATGTATGCATGATGGTAGACTTAACAAAACTTAAAAAATATAAAACTTTATATGATGGTTATTTTTCTTATCTATAATATACTAAGTGATGGTGGGTCATCTTATCCATTAAAAGAAAAACTAAGACCCTCCCACTAAAAAAGCTACCAAGTATCGTCTTGCTTAACTTTTAAAGAAGTGCCATAATTTGGTCCATACTTTTACCAATAAAGCTATGTTGGGTAGGTTATTGATAAAATATGTTAAGTGTTTAACCATTTGATTCATTCAATAAAGATACTTGCAAACCATTCCTCGGTAGGTCGCATTTGATACCAATAAGTGGACTTATCCGTAAGGATACCTAAACCATTCAAGATCTAGGATTCATGCCCTCCAGTGGGGAGTAACACTTCACCACATGAAAATGGGCCATCATTTGGAGATCGTGGACTCACACATGAGCATCCTCTCCCACCCAATCTTTTTGGGCTTCAAGTTTTAATAAATACCATCTTATCTAGATGCAATTTATTATCCATCCTATACTATTTCATTAAATATCTCATACATAATGAATGTATGGCACAGCCTAGGGTTGACAATTTTTTAAATAAAATACAATCACATAATATCACATATTATTTGTATTCATTTATCCATTCATCACATGAAATAATAAGCCACATTTGATTGTCCATCCTAGAAACATAAAAATAATTACAAGCCTTTTAAGGCCAAAATATTCTTCTTGTACTTGGATCTTTTGCTTCGGAGTCCTCACTCACATGACCCGACCCATTCGGTAAAAAGTGTGTAATGGCTTTTCTTTTACAACAAAGAATTTGATTTTTATAAAACCAAATTTTTGTCTAAAAGAAAACAAAAATCTACACTTGTTTTTCACCAAAATCAAAACTTATGAATATGACATAAAAGTTCCAACACTTGTGAAAACCAAAACTTTTTTACAAAAAAAATTCATACAATCGAAAATTTGTTAGAACAAAATTCCAACAACACTTTTTTTTTCTAAAAATCAAAATTTAGCCAAGACCCCATAATAAAAACTGAAACTTTACCTCTTCCTTTCTTTAATCCACGGCTTCTTCATCTTCGTCATTATATGATTTTGTACATTACATAATCAAAGAAAACATAAAGATGAAACCAAGGAGGAAGCATGAAGATGATAGGCCACCCTCCTTGTTATAAATCAAATGAACAAAACTTACAAGGTAACTTTACAATCTATGGACAACCAAAAGAGAAAACATACACCATATATATTTCTATCACATAAAAATTTGCAACATAAAAATAATAATTGCCAATCCATGCATCACACATATAGAAACCGAAATCATGCATAAGAAAATGGGCTCTGATATAAATTGTTGGATCGGAAAAAGAAATCATGTCATATTTGGAGAAAAGGTAGATTTCAAAATGTTTTAGAAATCTAAATTACAGCGGAAGCAATATATCCAAATCATCATGCCAATCTATACATGATATGGTATGAGGATAATAATAAACATAAATAAGATAGAGATTATTACTGACTCCTTCACTACAACTTTAACTCCTCGCTGTGCTATCATCTCCTTCGTCTTGTATCCAACCTTAGCTTTAGACTTGCTTTTGAATCCTTTCCTTTGTCAATCTATCCTCTCCTTATTGTTGTATCGTCAACCAATTTGATCTACCACTTCTTCTTCTTAGATAATTTGGTTAACAAGATCTTTTGGTAGGAAAGGATGAGAAATGATTGGAGAAGATTTTGCTTAGAAAAAAGAAGGAAACAATGAAACTCTTCTCATTCAAGGTTTCTACCATGCATAGGTGAGAGGAGAAAGTTAGTCAAAACAATGCAAGAACCCTTTCTTACACACCTCAATTTCATTTATGTATGAAAAGAAAGAAAGGGAGAGATCCAATGCATTATACCTTTCTTTAATCAAACATAAAGAAGCCATTAAATGAGACACTTCAGTGATCAAAGATGGAAGATGATCCATCCAATACACATCTTTAATCTTTAATCAAATGAATGTTAAAATGGTTACATTGCATACTATCATTAAAAGATAATCATTAAACCATTTAATTGTAAGATCATAACTTCATTTAATGATGATAAAGCATGATAAATGCCATCTTTATTTAGCAATTCATTGCTAAATGTGCAACTTCACATTTAGCCATTAAAAACTGAAAATACATTTCATTTCTTGAAGAAATTTGTTTTAACATAATGAATCTAATTAATTAAATTAAACCAAAGTCTAGCCCCCCATTTTTAAAAGTTCATTTGGGCTTCTAATTAACCATTAATTAGTGCAAGACCAAAATTCGATCATGGTCTTTAAAACCTCCATTTATGTTTCTAACTTAGCTTGATAACCTTCTATGAAGCCAAGTGGGGAATCTTACTGGACATAGATAATTCAAGCTCCAATAAGGCTAGAATTAATTTAATCTCATTAGAATTAATTCTAGCTTATTAACAAAATGTCATTCCACTAAAGACAATTAGTTAAACTTTGGAATTATTAAATATTATGAGAAAACATATTTCAAATGAGAAATCCAATTGCAAATCCTATTGTGAACCTTATTATAACCATCCGCACAATAAAGAGTAAAATTACTGTTTTGCCCTCATATTGGTTTTTCCTTCTAGATCTCCCGTTTTACTCTATATGGTGATTAACACACATGATCTCATCTTGGTGTTAAAACTTGATGGGTAGCTAGTCCATCAAACTAGTGGCACCAGTTTAATCACCAATCTCTATAAAACATCTAGAAGCGATGATATCACTATAAACTCTTTATTTGAGTGAATGTTCCCTGATACATGTTTCAATTCATAATTCCAACATGCAAACACTGGATTGATAATTTGTAAAAATCCATTCTGATCATATCAAGAATTATAATGAAACATATATGAGGTCACCACTCATTAAGATTATGGTCCATAATAAGCAAATGCTTAAATGCATTTTTAAGATTAAAGTAATGACCTAATTTATTCTATAAAACACACATGATTCCAGATTCATTTAATGGTGCCATTATCAATAGTCAACTACTATCATGATATAAAACTCATCATTCCCTTGAAGTAAAGTCCTTTACTTACATAGAGATAAATGACAAGACTACTGTCTAAGACATAATCAAGCAACCAACTTGATTATTCAACTTTGAATCAATTAATTTAGATTCTAATAATATAAATGTTTCCTATACATATCCATGTATATGTGTATTATTTACAAAAGAATCTTGGTACCTTATGACTTGTTATATAATTGCTCATACATATAAAACCAAACTCTTTTGTTTCTTTAATAATAAATATTTTCATTACAAAACTATAACTGGAAGAAAATTAAGTTACCTGTAAATACACTTGCTCTCTAGGGAACTATATTTACATAACTCCAACAGACTACTTTTTGTTTTGGTGTGCACTGCGTGTTTCATGTGCTGCTAAATGGGTTTTTCACGTGGATTACCTTTTGTTTTGATGTACACTACATATGGTGCTCCTGCAGGTGTTGCCTACATTGCACTACTATGTTTTTTCCTATTGACTGGGCTACTGGCATTGATGGTGGTCTTCTACATCTACTTTGCCCCTTCTAAGCTATTATATTGTTTAATTTGGAAGCTTCTTAGTAGTCTTCTTTTGGGCTCATTTTGTTTTCTTCTTGCTCTAATTTTCTTCTCCTTACTCCATGAACAATTGAATATTAATCTTCGAAAAATGGACCAAATATTGTGCTTTCAACTAACTTTAACTTCTTTGCTTCCAAATTATGCCTAAAATCACTTATGAGTCAAAGTGAGTATCTTAAGCAATTTCATATTAATCGTTAAGTATTATGAAATATTTATACAATCAATTAAGCACATATAAATTGGTGTTAATTGGAGCTTTTCCTATTTCTTATTATGATGTTTTAGGTATTTATTTTTAGGGAAATGACCATCATTCTCCTTTGTTTGAAAATTAATCCCTCCTTATTTGTACCTAATTTCTTTATTATTTTCATTATAAAATTTATCCCTTTTTAGTTCATTCTATTATATTTGACCTTGAAATTATATTTTAAAATTAATTAACCTTTTTAAAATAAAAAATTTCCTAAACACTGGCTTAATATAAGAAAATTAAATATTTATTATATTAAAAATTAAAATAAAATAAAAATATTAAATTAAATTAAGCATTACAAGATGGAATCTAAAGCTACTACCTAAAATTTTAAAAATGAGAAATTTAAACAAGATTAAGAAAATAGTATCAATAAAAAGATTACTAAGATACTAACCTTATTAAAATTTCTCTAAATTACTAAAAATGAATAATTATATTGGGGTAATTCAAATATAATGGGATTTCGTGCATGAAGAATTTGGCTAAAATAATTATAAAATTGCTTGAAAGTATGAAATTTATTTTCCTAATTTTGTAAAAATATATAGAGAAATTAAGTCTCTATAATGTTTGAAGTGGATTACAAACGTTTTTGTAATCAAACTGAGAAAAATCTTCATATTGAATTATATGAATTAGGAATTTTTTCCTTCAAATATTATATTTTTTATTTAATTTTTTATCTTAGAAAGTTTTAGTCTTAGTGAGAATCTAACATTATAATCTTATATGAATATTCCTTTCCACCTAAAAACATGAGGATACTCTTCTCTTAATAATAGAGAGAGTAAAAATATTTTGCTCCTTTGTCCACGTTACTTCTTGTAACCTCCTTCCTTTTTACTATTTAAATTGTGTTCCCTTAGTCCTATATACTATTTCAACTCTACTTTTTAGTACTCATTCATACTCCTATATACTATTTCAAATAAGAGGTCAGTCTAGCTTAACATGGTACCTCTCCAACACTATAAGAAACTAAGAAAGCGTGGAAACATGTCTTAGAAGACTTATCCCATAGCATAAGGCTACATTAATGCCTCTACTTGAATTGGTGACAAAACTTGAGTTACACCTAATATCAACATCCTCAAAAAAGGAATTGTCAACTAGGAATCAACCCTTCAGGGTTACTTCTTGTGTAAAATTCCCTCCTGTCTAGCAATATTATCATGGGGAAATCATAATTAGGAATCATTTAGTCTAGTTGAAGTGTTGCTAAATGATGAGGATTTGTTCCTTTTCAGGTTCACATTCCTGTCATAAGAAATGAAGGTTTTGGAAAGTGTCCCTTAAAACTATAACTTCAATGTTAGAAGCTAGCTATTAATCTCAAAACATTAGGCAAAACCAAGTCTCCATCTAGCTAAAATTCACCATATTCATCTTGGGTACTAAACCACCAGAGGTCTAAGTCATCAATCCAGCAACATAGGTAAGCTTTTGTGCTTGGATGAAACAACAACACATATGAAAAGAGTTAACTTTACATGTATTTATGTTCTAGTTGAGCGTAAAAAAATGGTAACAATGATATGTGCTTAATTGATTATGAATTTATTTCACAACACTTATTGTTCAATGATATCAAATGCTTAAGACATTCACTTTAGTTCATATATGGTCTTAGGTACAAAATGGAGGTAAAGGATCCAAAGTGAGTCAAAAGCACTATAGTTAAGATATTTTTCAAAGATTCACACTCACCTGTCTTCATCGAACATGAAAAAGTAGGATTAGAATGAAGATGAGATAAGAAAACATAAACAGGAATGAATAACAACTTTGTTATGGTATAATATGTGCCTCACGGCCATGAAAAATTTGTCATGGCCATGAGGTATGACATTAGTTTCATGAAAACCCATGTAATGCCCTTGACACGTTCCCACCTCACCTAGAAAACCCTATGTTTTCAAGTATAAACAGAACATGTTGCGATGGCAGAATGTTATGTTTCAATTGGGGTTTTCGTTTTAAGGGTGTGATCTCTCAGTTTTGAATAAGATAAGGGGGCAAATCGCCATTCCTTTAGAGACCTATGGAGGGATAGCTTCCTGATGTTAGTTCAGAGGTGAAATCGATGTCGAAGAATCCAATTAAGCATTTCTCTCATTGTTTATTGTTCTTTCTCTTAGGCATTGATTATATTATCCTATGTTTAATGTTTAGGTGCTATGTAAGAATGGTTGAATGCTCTATTTGATTGTTTTTACGTAAGAACGCATTGCTAGAATCGTCAATATTATTCGTAATTATTATATTAAAATTTGTTTGTGGCAATTAATGGTTTCGAATCATTATGGATAACATAACCTAGGTGTTGGCCCCTAGATTCTTTTTAAGTTAAGCATGATTTAAATCAATTATGAGGTCTTTATGGGATTATTTTGTGGAGTTAATTATTATGTTAATGTTAGTAGGATTTATTACATAGGTTAAGTGAATTAAAGTGTTAAGGTAGTAAAAATGTTAAAGGGTATTTTTGGAAGATCAGTTAAGCATATAAGGTTATAAGGTTTAAAGAAGGGGAAAAACGGGCATTACATAAAGTGAAGGGTAAAATTGGGAGAGCGAAACTAAGGAGGGGTGTAATTGGAAGACGAAGGGAAAAATGGTGTTGAATAAAGAAGAAAGAAGAAAATAATGTCGTTGAAGAGAGGAGAAGAGAGAAAATGAGAGAGAGAGGAGCCAGGGTTTTTGGAGATCTTAAAGATTTTGAAGACATTCAAGCTCCAATAAGTAAGTTACGCTTTAAATTTCATAGGTATGGTTAAATGAAACTCAAATGAAGTGGGATATGCATAGGAAGTTGTTGATGAATGGTATGTGAAAATATTTTAATCTTTTAGGGTAAATTATCAAAGATAGATCATGATGTATTTTTGAATGATTTTGAGTTGAAAATGAAGTAAAAAGGATGATTTTTGTATAAGATGTGTTATATGTGGAAAATCTAGAAAAATTCCAGAGAAGAGTCACATTTCTGTGAAAATTCGTTGTGGCTAAACCAACTCTGTAGTTCGCTACAGCCAAAATTTAAAAAAATCAAAGTTCGCTACGACCAACTTTGTTTTTAAACAACTTGAACATATTTTTGTATTTTAGGCATAAATTTTTTTGTACTTATTCAAATGGAGTGATTTTTAATTTGTAGTAAACTAGATACATAGAGATATAATTATTTTGAAGACATTAAGTTCTAATTCAGTCTATAAGAATTTCAATGTTTGGATGGAAGTTGAACATAGAATACTATTTCATCATAAGAATAGTCCAAAAATGTTTGAGGTATAACTTTCCGATCATTAAATGAAATTGAATGGTTTTAGTGTTATTAGAAACTTAATACAATGAAGAAAATTTTTCTAGTAGAAAGTCTTATCAAATTTCTTCATTTACCTAATCAGAATGATCATAGAAAATTGACCTGAAGGTTAGGACTTTTGGATGAGTTTGAGTATCTAGAAGTTATCTTAGTGAATATGCTATATATGGGACCTTAAATTGTATTCCTATTGAATGGAGATTTTGATTATTGATAAAGGGAATTAAGGAGGGCAAGAGGGTCAAGAGGAGAAGCACCTTGGAGCAAGTCTATAAGCAAGGAATTTAATGTGGGTAATATATTTATGGTTATTGTGTAATATGAGCAAGTTTGTCTTACTAGTGAATATATACTAAATTGCTTGAATTGAATGCATGTGTATTGTATGTTAACTTTCTTAATAGTGAATTATTGTGATTTTTGAAAATGCATTGTGATTTATGAATTATGATCAAGTTATGCCATTGAAACATCTCCTGGCATTTTGTGTGAATGAAAAGATAGAAAAGCATGAAAGTATGAGCATATGATAAAACAATTATGTGATTCGGTTTGGGCAAGAGTGGAACCATTCTGTTCGTCACGTGCACATTGATAAAGGCCTTCTCCCAGCTACCCACTTATGGCATATGAGCTCAAAAAAATGGACTCATTCTGTTTATGGTGTAAACTTCAATTTCTCCATTATGTTTCTATGGAATAATCGAGCCATTTGTTTATGCATTGTATTTTGAATTGTTGAGTATAATACATAATTGAATGTTATGTTCTAATGCTTAAATGTATATGATACATTTTAAGTGATAACATCCTTGATTATGAATATTTGAGTTAGAATTTGTGGATGATTGACTTGCTAACAAAAAAATAAGTTACAGATGTATATGAATGAATATATATGTATATGCTTGAATTTTATAGCTCATTGCCAATGGGTATAAATGTATAAGCCACTGAGCTTCACAGCTCACCGCATTACCTTCCACTCCATAGGCGAAGAAAAAGCATAATAAAAGAATTGTGAACCTTGCAAGGCATTTGGAAACTCCAAAATGGCTATATTTAGTAATTAAGTTAGTTCAGAAACTTTTGGTATTTAGAATTATATTAAGCATAAGCATCCAATTGTATCATGTACATTTTGTATTTGGTAATAAGCCAATGGTGTGGCTTTTGTAATGTAAATAAAGTTTTTTTCAAACTCTTTTACTTTAGTAATAAAATGATGAATTGAAGAAGTTTTGTGGTATATGTTCATAATCAATTTCCTTGTTAAATGGTTGTGTTGAAAGAATTGTATGAATGTATGTATGTTTTATGTTAAATGTAGGTGGTCTGGGTTTTGTTCGAAGGATTTTCTATGCTAAATTTGGTGACTTTACCGCAGCGAACTATTTGAGAGGAGACTTCGTCACAACGAGCCCGCCAATGTTAAAGCTTGAATTTTTTGGGAAATTAGAGCCTCATAATAGGTATCATGACCCGAGCGATAGCCCTATTTGGCATCAGAATGATAGTTGGACTCTAGAAATGGGTTCCAACACTAGGTTAAATGACCCGAGCAGGTATGGCTGTGTTGGAGTTATGTAAATATAGAGCCTTGGAAAGCAAGTATATTTACATGTAACTTTATCTTCTTCAGTTACCGTTTTGTAATGAAAATATTTATTATTAATAAAAAAAGAGTTTGATTTTATTTATGTGAGCGTTATATATCTGTTCAAAAGGTACTATGATTCTTTTGTAACTAATATACATATACATAGAGATGTATGGGAAACATGTATATTATTAGATTCTAAATTAATTGATTCACAGTTGAATAACCAAGTTGGTCGCTTGATTATGGTTTTAGACTGTAGTGTTGCGATTTA
>JANSVA010046089.1:0-13285 GCA_025504915.1 Erythroxylum reticulatum | reverse complement strand
GGGATGTTGACTTCTACTTTTCCAAACAAGTCAATAACATCTTTCTCATGCTTAAAATCATTCATCCTTTTGCTAAGCAAATAAGAATTAAGAAAAGGAAGGTCTTTTATAGTTACCTCTTCATCGATTGCTTCCTGGGTTCCTTGCTTGCTTGATTCTTGGTGGCTTTCAGAATTCACTTTCTTGTTCTTCAATTGCTTTAACTCCCTCTTAGTCAAAAGTGTTCTTTCCTTTAAACTTTCTGACTTCTTCACTCTTTCTTTTGTTAAATACAGTTCTTCACTCTTGATCTCCTCTTCATCTTCTCCCCGGCAATGGTGCCATTTTGATTCAAAGCCTTTTTGTTCTTACCCTTGGAGATGAAATCAAAAATTCAATTCTAGTGTCATGATATGCAAGCTAAATTAATCAAAGTGAATGGTTCTAATTAATTAGAACCTAGTAAATGGTTCTAAGCTAGCCTATGTGTCATGATATGCAAGCTAAATTAGCAAAGAAAGGGGTTTGATCTTTGAAAATCTTGACAAAATTAAATTAATTGTGAGAGAAAAAATGTATAAAATGTGTTTTTGGATTTTAGGAATAAGAGTGGAAAAATTAAGAAAAATGATCAAATGGAATAGTATCCTCTTGAAAATGAGCTTTGGCTATCATTGTTCAAAAAAAATTTTGATGGGAGTGAAATCACTAAGTTTCAAAGGCAAACGTTAAAGAACTCTTTAAGTCTAAGGACTTATTCAATGAACTCCATTTATTAAGACCTTGTTGAATGCCCTTGGTGTGTGTAATGGGTAAGTCAATGCAACAAGTTACTTTGGAATCTAGAATCATCTCAATATCAAACACAACTTGGCAGATAAAAGAGAATCAACAAGATCACAAATAGACATATATGAAACTTCATATATTTAAGCTCTAAGTTCTACATCAACACATCCCAATAACACATTGAATATCCAACACTTGATTAAACTCTAATCAATAATGTTCAACTACAAATTACAAATCCTAAACCTAGGAGTTCATAACAATATAGGTGAACATGGAATAAACTACTCCCCTTTAAAGCCCATTGAACTCTAGCCATTGCTACATCTTCAAGAGGAAAGAGGTGCCTAGCTAAGCATAAATCTAGGAGATTTCACCACCAGGAACCCACTGGAAAAATCCATGGTAGTAGTTGTTGGTGAAGGAGCAGAACAGTGATGTGGATGAGAGGGGATGAAGATGTGTAGAAGAATTTTTCTTCCGAAGGTAGAGAGAGTGAGTGTGTATTCTTGAACTATCGGCGGTCTCTCCCTTCTTAACCTAAAATAGGTAGGTTTTAAAAAAGTAGGTTATGGATTGGGTTGCATAGTGGGTTAAGTTTCAAAAATGGTTCAGGCATTCGAAGATTCGACGCGGCAAACTTTTCTCAAAAGTTTTTGTTTGGAGTTTTTGGTTTCTCCTCCACGACGACGTGAACTTCAAGCCACGACAAACTTTTTACGAAAGTTTTCTTAAATAATCTGCTGAGTTCGTTATCCCGAAGAGTCTTTTCTTAGGTTCTTTATACTTCACCCCGGTGTATCATCACCTCTCGTTGCAACGAAGTTCCTATTGCCTTGACTTGTTGACTTATCATTTTCAACCTTTGCTCCTTGCTTCACTCCTTGCCTCTACTTCTTTGAGTATCTTACAATAAACAAATAGTAGTTTGCAGTATCAATTGTTATTAGAAAATTTATTTTAATACAATTGATAATAATTTGTGACAATTTTACTCTCAAACTACATAAAGGAAAGGCAAGCACTCAAGAGTCAAATTAAGCATAAAATCTAAGAATAAGAGCCAAGAAGTGTAGTAAAAACCATGAAAATGTCACCAATTTATATAAGAAACTTGGGTTCAATCACTTAATCATCCTAATTTTCCATGTATCAATTTGTCTGATCATTTGGCATTTTTCCTAGACCAAATGTACGTTTTGAATTCATCAATTTTCAAATTGTACCAAATTAATTCCAAATTTACCACTTGTAATCAATCAAACCAAAATGCAAGGAATAAACAATACACAATTCACATCATAATCATTTTAACCTTTTCATACCCTGGAATAAGTCAATTGCGTGCATGTACTTTCTTTTCAATGTGTACTAAATCACAATTCATATGTGTATGCTATTGATACGCATGTGAGTGAAATGCCTTTCATTAATTTTCAATGTTATAACTTCTATGCAATAGTCTAGGGTTCTAATCCCTCTATTTGAAAAATTGGAAATTATAGAAATAGCAGAATTTTCATCCTTTAATGTTTAACCTAGTCCTACTACTATTTATGAAGAATGTTCTCTTGTTGATCAAATTAATACTGTAAATTCCAATTTTGCCTTGCAGGAAAAAGAAAGGGAATTAAACTTGGTTTAAGAGATTGACGAGCATTACTAATTGCTATATGATGCAACTGAGGGAGAGTTTGGAAAGTTGTTAAAGATAGATCCTAGTGAAGAGAAGAAGATAGTGGAATCACTCTCTTTGAGCAATCCACCATAAACATGACTATTGAGGCATCTAATTACAAGACATTAAAGAAGCGCTGAATAGAAAGTCACCCGTAAAATTTCTGTTTTGTTTTTCAATTATTTGGTTGTTATTCCTTTTTATTGAATCACAACTTAGATTGTTTTCTTTTTGTGTGCAGACCAAACTTTCATTCTCTTTTATTTGTTCTCCTAGTAGCTTTTCTTCACTCCATAATGCAATATGTGACGCTCCACATTGTACCAATGTAGCCACCACCTTTTTATTATTTTATTGCTTGTTAGTTTAATTTTGTTTTAATGTTTTTCCTTGTTTGCATTATTTTATGTCTTAAATCCCTCTTTTATTTTCTCATCACATTAGGAATCGTGTGTAAGTAGGGGGAAGTATTATTTTCAAAAAATTGTGTTGTGGTGCTTCCTATTTAATAGCTAGAGATGGTAATGAAATAAACTTGATCGAGATTAGAAATGCATAATATGAGTGAATAAATATTCTTCCATGCTTAGATTGATTAACTTGGATTTTGATTAAAAGGATATTAGCCTATTGTGATAAATGAATGTCACTTTTCTTTGGAAAGAATTTGAGCCCTTTTAAATATTGAACACCAAATTCAAGTATTCTTTACTGAAAGTGTTCTTTCATGATTAAGGATCTCTAGAAGTTGCTTGCAAATACTAGCTGAGATCATATAATCTTACGAAAATGTTTAAATGATGAAGGCAATTAGGATTTACCCCTTTTTCATAAAAATCCACCACAATGTTACCCTTAGTAAGCCCTTTTGAAATTAACATAAATCCTTTTCCTTCTTTAAACCCAAAATATGAGCCTTTACCTTAATTCTTTATCCTCTTTGTTGTACCTACCATAAGGCAAGTTAAGCACTTGAAATGGTATTCTTAGGTTTAGGAACTAGTTGCTTGAATAAGTGTGGGGGGACCATATCATATAGTTGGCTATTGCATTAGAAATGGGTATGGCTATAGCAACTTTTAATTCTCTTCTATATTTTTCTTTTCTTGATTTCCTTGTTTTAAATAAATAAAGAATTAAAAAAACAAAAAGAAAGAAATAGAAATAGAAAAGAAACAAAGGGAAGAGAAGATAACCAAAAAATGAAATGAAAGAGGGGAGACATAAAAAGGGGAGTGCTAACCTTGTTAAATGAGAGGAAAGAATTAAGTTTTTTTATGCTTCATTGTTCTATATTTATTTTAAATGCTTAATTTTTTCTATGGTTTTAAACTGTGATTGTCCTTTTTCCTACCCTTAGCCGGACCCCATTATAACTAAAATAAAGACCTTCAGATTAATGTTTGTGTTCGATATTAGTCGTGGAGATTGGATTAGTAAGCAACCCTATGGTAGATGCCTTGCATGAAATGAATGACGAGTGAATATATCCTAGCTTTGAATGCTTGAGAGGATGGAGAGAGGTACAAGTGTCTATCACACTTATTAATGGTCCTTTGAGTTGAAGTACTTGTTAATTTGGCCTAAGCATACGAAAAATAGTTTGTTCATGGAGTATTATAAGTTTCAAGTTCAGAAGTTGTGTTTATTGAAATGATCGTTGATACCTTTCACAATTATTTTGAAAAATTGTTGTTTTCATTGTTTGTTCTTGTATAGTCTAGTATTCCTTATTTTGCTTTGGGACAAACATAGTTTAAGTGTGGGTGAATTTTTATGTCTAATTTTTATTGATTTTGTTTTCATTCATATCTTAATTTTGGTTACAAATTCCTATGTTTTAATTTAAATTTGAAATGAGTTGAGTGAAAATGGATGGATGGTTCATGAATGTTGAACGGAGTGTCTTGTGAATGTTGCATAAAAGCAATAAAAAATATGTATGAAAGAAGGATTGTTAGATGTGAATTATGCATGCTTTTTAATGGTGTGACAAAGTAGTCACCCCAGTGAGTTCCATAGTCACAGGTGTGATAAAAGCGTCACACCCATGACTTCCACAATCATAGGTGTGAGAAATATTTTACGAAATTGGTTTAATATTACGTGTCAATAAATGTAGGTTTTGACAGTTGATAAACATAATCCTAAACCTAAACTCACCCTATAAATAAAAGGTTAATAAAAGTTAAAGGGATAGACTGAGTACTAAAAACAAAACAAGAGGTGGAGGTGGAGGAAAGAATGAAGAACAGAGAACATAGTTGGGTTTGGAAAGAGAAAGACAACAGAGAGGTGGAGCTTGAAGCAGAGGCAAAAAGTGAAAGTTGAAGCTGATCTTCTAGGTGAGAAATAAGTGGAGAGAGAAAGCAAGAGTAGTGTTAAAGAGGTTAAGCTTGGCAGGAGATCCACCACCATCTTCCTTTCGACAGTCCATTTGTTTACTCATTCTTATTTTATCTTCTATTACATTACTTAGCATATTTCATTAGACTTATTCGCTCTGTTGCTTTAATGGTCCATTTTGGATAATTACTCTATTTATTACTTTGATACTTCTCTGTTACTATTAACTACGGGATTAAAGTATATGGAGATGATGAACTTTGTTTATTCCAGAATGGTCTAATTATTTAATTTTAATAATTAATGTAGCTAATTTAGTCGATTGTGCATGATGAAGGGATTATTTTATTGTCTTATTATTTTCTATAGTTTATGAGCTTATTAGATGTATTAGTGTGGCCAAACTTTGCATGTCTTTTTTTTGTTAGATGAAGAATTAAGAGAAGTTTAACATTTGATCAAGGGACTACATATGCTTAAGTTATTAATTAGAAATATATTATCTTAAGTGGGTAATCATTAGTTAGGTTTACATAATTGATTTGGATGATAAACTTATCAAATACGAAAGTTAGATTTAGTTTATTATTGAATTAATTTTAGAACCCAATTAGTAATTTTAACAAGATAATGGTCTAATTAATTTCCCTTATTCATGCATAGGATATTAAATTAGTGAAGTTAATTTCTTAAGAGGTTCCCACACTGATTGATCAAATCATTCTTGTCCCCAGTTAAATCAATTTACTTTTTAGTCTAATTGTATAATTTTCTTTAAAGTTTTCACTCACCAAATTGGGATAGAATGTTTAGGATTGCATTTGTTTTTATTTTTATTCAATATTAATTTGAGTGAACCAATTTCACCTCCTCAAGAGATAACCATGTGTAATCAACTACAACTACATCGTATACTTGCGAATAGGATAACCAAGGTATTTATAGAACTTGTTTTGACACAATACATACAAGACCTTTTATTATTCATTAACATGTTTAAGGTCTTCATTCAACTTGATGAAAGGAATTCCTTTAAGTAAGTCAGTCATAAAGATGACCAATGTGTAGATTCTTGCAAAGTTAACTCTTCTAATTTCATTAGTGGCTTGATCTATAGAATTGGTTAACAATGTAGCTAACAAGGTGGGTAAGGCCAGTTAGAGTCTAATACTCAAGAGGAACCTCATGTATACAAATCCAAATAGGTATATTTTATTGTTTAATTAGCTCTAATTTTAGTCAAGGCCTCCATAATCAAAGAAGTAATGGCTTATTAAAAATATACCACGGTCTAGATTGAATTATTTTCTTTGTATAGGAAAATCAAATTTCTTCTATCATCCAATGTTAATTACTTGGAGAACAAAATTCTTATCATCATTAGAATGTGTAGCAAATAAACCCTTTATTACCTGGGTCTACCGATCACTATTGGATTATTCTTTTTAATGAATGATATCTTCTAGTTAAAAGAATGCATAAGAGGTTAAACTCCTTGATATTAAAGCTAAGAAAAGTCTTGGAACTTGAGATTTTATGCCACTATGAAGATGGGAAAATGGCCTTATTGCAGTATGATAATTGGAGTAGACATTGTTGTATTATTAGAATACTTAAGGCTATTACATGTTGGAGTAGTTATCCCTCTAATTCCAAAGTTTGTTCTATAATATCTAAAAATCATTGGACTACTTTATTGTGGGAATTATAACTCCTTATAGATCAACCTTATTCTATGCTACAAAATTCCTACTAATGGTGTAACCATCCTAAAGGCGAATTCAATAATAAATTATGTAGAGATTCTTTGACACAAGTAGGCAAAATGTGATTTGATATACAGTTGTTTGATATAGAGCTTTAATGCTATGAAATTCTTTTCTAATATGATTTGTAGCCTTAAATATGCTAAGTACTATGGATAAATTACCCTAACTAAATTTTGATCTAAGGTCTGTTCTATGTGATTATGGCCTAGACTCTTTAATTTCTTACAAAGGATCTTGAGAACACATACTCAAACTTGATCTCCATCAACGTATGTCACTAGTTTAGTTAAACCATTAACGATGTTAGTTAGAAAATGATGTTCTTAGACAGACATAGTTAATAGGACAAGGAATAAGCAAAAGGTATAGTTTGAACTACTATTAATGCAAGGAGAATACCTATATTAAATTACTCTCAACAAAATGATCTTGATGAAGATCAATTTAAAGTTCTATATTCCAAAGTTCAATGGTAGGCTTAATCCTAAAGATTATCTATATTGGCTAAGTATAATAGAATCCTTTTTTGGTTATAAAGAGTTTGATGATTAAAAGAAGTTCAAAATTGTTATTTTAAAGTTCACTAAGTTCACTTAAACTTTTTATGACAATAAAAAGCAGCAACGAACTAGGTTAGGTAGGGTTAAGATTGATTCTCAGAAGAAGTTAAAGAGGCATATGAGAAGTGAGTTTGTGCCTTATTGATAGACAATTATTTCCCTATATTTAATGCCTTTTGCTTGTTATTTAAGAATTTTATACTATTTTTGGTATTTAATTTTCTTAAAGTGTGTTTTTAGGTAATAATTGCCTTTATAAACTAAGAAGAGATGTATTTGAGTGAAACTGTGCCATGGAATGGAAGAATTAGAGCAATTATAGATTTAAACGAACGTGTATAGTGACTATGTAAGTCTCTGTAACGTACAAACCTTCAAAGATACGTTTTCTATATGTGTGGAGTTACACGCCTGCATATGTTGACATAGACGGCTGGGTATACTACCCGTGTAAGCCTCTATAACCATGTGAAGTCATAAATAAAGATATTTTTATGCGTACAAGGTCATCATACGACTGTGTCTATCCTAGAAATCCTAGATTGTTGATATATAAGGATAATAAGAAGGCTATGCATTTATATTGTTAGATAACTAACACAATCCTTGTAGGAATGATATCTTGTGTATCATAATACAATTTGAATACTTATGGTATTGTATATTTTAAAATGAACAAACACCCGTAAGTATGATTAAAAAAAGCAACATTATATTAGTTTTAAAAATATGTTTATAAATTTCAATGACTCTTATTATCTTATGACACTTAATAATATGAAGACCAAAAAATTATCTAATCCATTGGTGGGTCTATTCCTATATTGAAAGAGAAAATTCAAATATTGATTGTCAAGTATTTTGATGACGTTTCCAAGTCGATTCTCAAATACAAAAAAAAAATGCAGAGAAACTAATCCGTAAGATGGTTGTTAACAGTTATAAAATCTTTTAAAAGATGCACTGGTTTAAGCTCCATAAGAAGATATAAACACCAATTCATAAGGTTGTAAAGATCATAGGTTTGAAATTAAATTACATGACTAATGAGCACTGTTACAAATGTCATGATTATGGGAACTTTGCATTCAATTTTTCAAATAAATAAGCTTTCCTCATATAAGAGATCAAAGAGATGGAGCCATCTTCTGATTTCGAAGATGAAGTTTAAGAAGGTGAGTAAGATGTAGTACTTGAACAGGATGGAGATCTCTTAGTTGATTAAAGAGCTTTGCTTTTACTATCAGATTTAGATGATGAGGATGAGGAACATGATCCAAAATTTTATATATGATCAAAATTATAGGTAAATTGTGCAATTTTATAATAGATAGAATCATTAAAGTCATTACTTACGCACAATTTGTTTATCTTGCATTTAGATTATAAAGCACTAAAATATCTATATAGGAAATGTAAAATGAATCCAGGGAATGAAAATGGATGGTTTTCTACAAACTTACACTTTTTCATGTAATTAAAAGTATAGGAAGTCAAAAGTTGTAACTGATGCACTTTTGCAATGTTATTTAGCTTTATAAAGAGTATGAAGATTCCTACATTGATTAAGAAGTGCAAGGAATCGATTTATGGTTATTATTCTTTAGAGGATTTTTTCCTTTTTTGAGCCAATAAACATTGCATTCTTGTGAGTTTAGTTTAAGACCTCTTTTTTATAAGTTTCAGATTGGTGATATTGCTAAACATGTCGGATAATAAGAATTACATGTATTCACAACTATATAGGGATCCATAAAGTGGTTTATAAGATTTTTTCTCAATGTAATAAGAAGGACTAGAGAGATATCTATGTGTTTAATACTTAATAAGGATAAATTTTTTAAAGGTTTTATCTAAAACAGGAAAACGGACCTAGAGAACTATCAATGGATTAAAAGTAAATAGGGAATCTTATTGTAATAAACCAATCCTATAGAGCATATAAAGCATGCACGATTTGGGTGAAACGGTAGATTTCAAAACTTTTTAGAAATTAAAATTTTAATGGAACCAATATATTCAAATCAACATGCATAGTCGTATATGATATGGTATAAGGATAAACATTTGCATAAACATAAGATGAGAATTATTATTGACTCCTTCGCTACAGCTTTAACTCCCCACTATGTTATCCTATCCTCGACAATGTATCTCTCCTAAGTGATGTATCCTCTTCTTATTATTGTATCCTCTTCTCAATATTGTATCCTCAACCAATCCGATCTACCACTTGTTCTTCATGGCCAACTTAGTTAACAAGATCCTTTAGTGGGAAAGTAGAAGAAAACATGAAGAGATTTTGCCTTGGAAGAAAGAAGCCAATAATAAGACACTTCTCATGCAATTTTCAACTCTCACATACAAGATAGTAAAGATAGAGATAAAAATGCAACAATCTTGTCTTCTTTTCTCTCAATTCCGATTAAGTTTCACGAGAAAGAAGTGAAATGCATCTAATGCATCACTTCCTTAATCAATCATAAAGAAGCTAATAAATGAGAGTCTTCTCGTTTATTTTAAGATGGCTATATGGAAAGTCCATAAACCTAAAAATACATATGAATTTTGATTTTATGATGAAAGAAGAAAGATGGTCCATCAAATGCACGTCTTTTTTCTTTAATCCAATGAATGCTAATAGGTTACATGCTATCATTAAAAGACCACCATTAAACCACTTAATGATAAGGTTATTACCCCATTTGATGATAATAAAGCATGTTAAAAAACAATCTTAAATGTATCAAACCAATGGTAAATGTGCAGCTGCACATTTAACCCATTAAAATCTAAATTCTACCTCCATTTATTTTTAATAACTTTGTTTTAATTTAGTTAATCAAATTAAACTAAAGCCTAGCCCATTTCTAAAAAGTCATATGGGCTCATAATTAATAATTAATTAAAGTAAGCCCAGTATTCAAACATAGACTTTAAAACCTCTATTTGTATTTCTTACTTTGCTTGATAACGTTCTTAGAAACCAAATAGGCAATCTAATTAGAATTATATAATTTAAGCTCCAATAAACCCAGAATTAATTTAATCTCATTAGAATTAATTCTAGCTTATTAACTAAACTTCATTCCACTAAAGACGACTATTTGAACACTTGAATTACTAAATATTATGAGAACATATGTTTTAAATAAGATGTCTAATTGCAAACTCTAATATTCCATATTAGAGCCATCCGCACATTAAAGGGTAAAATTATCATTTTGCCCTTATGTTGGTTTTTCCTTTTAGATCTCTCGTTTTAGTCTATATGGTGACCAACACACAAGATCTTATCTTGGTGTTAAGACTTGATGGGTAACTAGTCCATCAAACTACTGGACCCATTTTAACCACCAATCTCCATAAAACATCTAGAAGTGATGATATCACTATAAACTCTTTATTTGACTGAATATTCCCTAATATATGTTTCAATTAATATTTCCAACATGCAGACACTGGATTGATACTTTGAAAAAATCCATTATGATCATCTCAAGAATTATAATAAAACACATTTGAGTTCACCACTCATCAAGATTGTGGTCTATAATAAATGAATGTATAAGTTGTATGTTTTAAGAACAAAGTAACGACCCACTTTATTCTTTAAAACATACTTGATTCCAGATTCATTTAATAGTGCCGTTATTGATAGTCAACTACTATCATGGTATGAAATCATTTCCTTGAAGTAAACTCTTTTCCTTGCTCGGATATAAATCGTAATACTGCAATCTAAACCATAATCAAGCGACCGATTTGATTATTCAACTGTGGACTAACTATTTTAGATTCTAATAATATACATGTTTCCCATACATTTCTATGTATATGTATATTACTCACAAAAGAATCCTTATACCTTATAACTAGATATATATTGCTCATACAAATTAAACCAAACTATTTTGTTTTATTAATAATAAATATTTTAATTACAAAATTAACTGGAAGAAAATTATGTTATAATTAAATATACTTGCTTTCTAGGGTACTATATTTACATAACTCAATCATGAACATACCAAAGGATATTCGAGAACATACTCTATGAAAATTGTACATTAGGACAATCAAACTAACTCATTAAAGGCATCAAACATATCATAAGCATTTTAAAAGTTCATTTCTTCCTATTTCATTTAAAAACATAAAAGCCACATATGTCATTACAATTCATAATCCACATATACATTACACAACATTTTTTTTAAGTTCAATCTTAGTACTAAAATATATAACATGAAATGGGATGCTAATACATAAAACTCTAACTAGGATCCTTAGATTCAACTGATCAAACTTTTTAGCCATTGTCGTCCTTAAAATGCAAGTACTAGACTTCTACTATATCACCTTAGCAGTTAGAACTCCCTTGAACCTAAAAAACACTGTTGCAATTTTGATGAGTTTACAAACTTAGTGAATGAACCATCATCAATGTATTCACTCAAGTTAGATCACAAAAACAAGTATGTCAAAGTTTATCATACTTCCACAAGCATATTATGTAAGATAACATTGCATATCACAACACATCCTCCACTAATTTAAACTGTAATTCACTATTACAAAACAATTCAATAATTCATTTCAATTCAATCATTTGATACATGTAAGGATGTATATTCAAATGCACATTTATTTCCATTCTCATTTTGTTTTCCTGTAAGGAAGTGCCTATCAACCCAATTTACTGTCCTGTATTCGCTGTGGATACGAAAGTAATTTCTGGCCCATACCTATTGTGGGTACCAATTCTATGTTATTTAAGCCCGAGGCTCTTTTTATAATCCTAAGTATAAAACTCTTTTTTGAATATCGTTCAGTCTGGACACAACTCTGGTTCCAACAATGTCTGGATGTTGACCATCACCTTGCACGTCTATCTTGACGCAATACACATATAGTTCATAAATCACTAACTTTTTTGATCATACGAATATACAATTATAAATATATATATATATATGTCATGTTTCAATGCATGCTCAATTGACTTTTCAGGTATGTATTCTTATACACATATCTTGACCATTCAATATTTATAGCTTGTATACAACTAGTTTGCAATCAAGTTTATACCTTAAGTAAGCTTGATTTACTCTAAATTCATTAATCATAAATTCACCAAAATTTTCTAACAATATATTTTCATACGATTACCCAATTCTCATTTATAATTAGGTCATGCTCTTTAATGCCTATTCGTTCTTATCTAATGAACATTACTCATATCCTTAAAATCATATGCATCCATAAGAACACCTTTATTCCTTTATCACATCATAATTTCCAGATTTGGTTAACGACCTAAACTTAGCAAGCTCTTACCAATTAATTAAGCAAGAATCTAGGTTCATTCTAAGCCTTAATCAATTCCAATTACACCAATTTAGAGTGAGTTTTTCTCAACTGATTCAACATGTACACAAGGTTGAAATTAACATTCTAAAGCTAGGCCCATAATTAGGGGGGACCATGCCACGATCGTAATAGAAAGCAAGTTAACAGGCCACGATGGTAACAGGAGGCAAGTTAATAGGCCATGATCATGCATTGTCCTTCTTCCCTAAATTTTGCACGATTTTCACATACTTAGCGATATCACTGTTAAATGCAAAACATACTACTAATCTTAAGCTTAAATCCATAAGTATACGAATTGTACTTATAGTTGGAAGTAGATATTGATCCCATGAGGATTGTGTTTAGGCACTTCTTAATTTAAGTTGTTCTTTGTTTAAGAAATCATTTCACTCGAATTTAAAAAAATATAAATAAAATAAAGACAAACTAAAAGCAACTGGAAATAATGCAACCTAAACTGAAATTGTAAACTAAAACTTAGAGAAAAATCAAGATTAAACATTAGGACTTACCATTATCCCTATTTGCACCTCTCTGTTTAATTGATTCAATTATGCTTAGCCCAAGATTTTTTAAAATTTTAGCTACCCTCTAATCGGTGTGTGGTTGAGTCTTTGGATCACTCCCTTGGAAACCGAATCAAAATTTTAATTCCAAGGATAGCAATATAGAATGCAACCCTGGGTCGTATCACTTAATCGGAACCTAGAACAAATGATCTAAGCTAGCCTAATTGTCATGAAATGCAAACTAAATTAGTTAAGAGTGGGGTTTTGGATTGTTTTGAT
>JANSVA010046069.1:0-13287 GCA_025504915.1 Erythroxylum reticulatum | reverse complement strand
ATTATGTCTATTTCTTTTCCCATATATATATATATATATATATATATATCCTCAATCAATTTAGAATTATTGATGCATAATTATTATGAATTTTTGGTCTCAATTTCCTAAATATTTTCTTATACTTAATCATAAACTCTTATCACGATACCCACACAACCATTATAAGCTCAAGTTCAACCGTTCAAGGTCATCTCAACTTGGCTTGTACACTTTAATATCATCATTTCTACTTATATCCTTATTTTCCTTAAACAATCCACAGCAATGCATTCATATGGGGTTCACATTCGAAGATATATCATCATAGTATAATATTAATATCATATTCCACAATACATCCACCTATACAATTTTGTTAAATCTTTGTCTACCATATCCAATCATGTACCATTTCTCATTTTTAAATATCCACAACTTCCATTTTCTCACATTTTGACATATCATCAATTTTCTCACTATTTCTATTAGCTTAAGCACTTAACACATGCTCATATGAGTGACTCAAACTAGGGATCAATTGTTACCATCTACTATGACATGTCTAAAATGCATGTAACTTGACACATATTTCAGAAAACGCCCATATGAGATACTAATCCTGGGCTTTGATACCAAATTGTAGCACCCCACTCTTGCTAGACATGTACTCGACATCCTGAGTGATATTCGAGTGTGCATCTTGCAAGGGTGGCATACTAGAACAATCGAACACTTAAAAATTGGTATAACTTTTTTTAAAAACAATACACGCATATGTGAAAATCAGTAATCAAATTGGGGCCCACTTTAATCATAAACTTTTTTAATCATAATAATACAATCATCTGAATTTCAATAGCCATTTGCGACCACTTCAAATACAGAATACTTGTAGTCATAATTTCATTACATTGCAAAATCATTTACAAAACATCTCCAATCCGGAAAGTTATTACAAAATAGAAATGTTCGAATACTCAAGTTACAATAATTGTAGAAACTTTATTGGATTCAAAATAAAGAAAACAAATGTAGATGCAAACTGATCCCGACCTTAACCTCTTACTCGATTGCAATGTAAACTCCCATCTATCTAACGGGGTAATTCTTTAGGGCTTGAAAAATATTGCAAATTTTGAGTGAGTTTTGCGAACTCAATGAGATAACCATCATCGATGGTTCACTCAATTCATACAACACATCAATACACGTAACATGTAATTCACATATTTGCATTTAGCATAATTCATCATCTGTCACATTCTCACTTAAAAGTAAGGTAATTTCGTATTTTAAGCAAACAAAAATACTTATTTAAAATGTGAATGAAATGCTTATATGATTCTTTTCTAATTATTACGTTGTTATGACCAAGTGCCTAACTGTCCCGTATCTATTGTAGATACTGGGTTCATTTATAGCTGTCCCTTTTTCATTGGGGATACTGGGCTCATTTTATAACTGTCCCTTATCCATTTGGAATACAGGGCTTATTTTACATAGTGAGCCTTTGGCTCTTATACACTTTTTTAGCGTTAGGCTCTTTTTCACATTCTGAGCTTTAAGCTCTTTTTCGATGGCGACTCTAGTCACAACTGCCTTTATGTTTCATGCATTCATGTAATGGAATGCATCAATTTACGTAATTTCAATCTATCATATGCTTTTAGATTCACATTCAATTTCACATTCATCTTCAGACCGTGGTCTGGCATTCAACATAATGATGAGTATCATTGTTGCATTCATATGCATAGTCACAGTTTTCTTTCGAAACTAAGCCTGGCATTTAACAATCAAATCATGTATCATGTATTTCATCTAATTCACATATAAGTAGCACTTCAGTATCACATATATGCATCAAATCTCGGACCTTCATTGTCTGGCATCAACACAAAATCAATCTACATTCATATCATCATTTAAAACATATTTTTAAAGCAAACAATTAATTGAGAGAAACCGTCTAGGTTACTCACAGTACGCTTCAAATTAACACTGGCTTCAATGATCTGGAAATGTTTGAATGCAGAAGTTTATCTTGCACATCAAAATTATGCAATACACATAATACACACACACATTAGTAGTTGCACAACTATAAGCATTCATTTATGCACACGTGTGTATATGGAATATGTACAATGCATATTTATGACAATCCCAGGTGTCACCCTATCATTCACATCTCGTAAACATTCGTATTCCCAAAACTCATATAAGTACCATTTATACTTATGGTTTATTCCTCAATAAAATCATTAGAATCTAATTTCATAACCGAATGAATCATTTCAGATTTTTTTCCAAACATTGACTTTCGGGTATATTGTTCTTGATTATTTACATAATGAAAATGAAGTAATTTGGGACCCCTTTCTTTAAAAATTGTCTTTCTATCTCATAAGTTTCTAATGACACCAAAATCATTCAATTTGGCTCAGTAGTGTGAAAGTTATACTCCAAGTATTTTTAGACTGCTTTTATTTTTAGACAGTGCCCTATACTCAAATTCCACCCAAAAATTGAAATTCTTAGAGTCTAATTCAGAATTTGATTGCTTTAGATCATTTGTAATTCTATGTCTCTCATTTATTCCAAATCAAAAATCAGTCTATTTGGATAACTACAGAAGAAGATATACTTAAAATATTGATACATGTTCAATTTTCACAAGTTTGCCATGGCGAAACCTAGAGATGGCCACAACGAACTTTACCCGAAAGAAATACTCGGTAACGTTCAAGTTCTTCACGATGAATTCCAGAAGTTTGTCGCAGAGAAGTTCCACAGATGCATACCCAGTTTTCAGCTTCAGTTCAGATTTTGAGACTCCTCTAGACAGAATTTGAATTCAACTTCTTCATGAAAAATGTAGCTATATGTCTCTAGTTTACTGCAAATTAAAAATAATCTCATTTGAATAACTAGAGAAAAAGATATGGCTAAAGAACTTAATCATAATCAGATGGAAAAAGTTATAGCTAACATTTTTCCAGCATCCATTAAACATCATTCACTCACCCAATCCAGCATTATGTCATTCCCTAATCTATTATCCATCAAAACAAAAAAGTAAGGCATGAATCTATCACTGTTTCTCATCCACATTTCATCATGAACCCATCCTCATTTTATGAACATTTAACTTTTAAATATAATCAAAACATGTTTCATTCATCAATTCAAGAAGAGTGATGCTTATACTTACTTGTTTAGCTTCCAAATCTTCAAATCACCGTGAAACCCTAGCTCCTCCAACATACACGATCTTCACCTTTTTAAGGTGGAATATGTTGGTTCTTTTAGCAGCAAGAAGAAGGAGATAATGAATCTTGAAGAAGCAAGGTGAAAGAGTTGAACAAACATCAACATAAAAAGGCAAGGGTAGGATGTTGTGAGTGAAGAAGAAAGTGAACGAAGAAGATGAAGAAATGAAGCTAACGAAAATAAGAGACAATAGCCTTTGGTCTTTCACCTAATGAATATAGTGATTTAAAACAAGCGGTGTGGCAAGTGACACAAACATGTGTCACTTCCCTATGGTTCCATTTGGTCCACTTTAAGGACTAGTCCTCTTTTCTCCAATTTTTTCTCCAATTGTCTCCCAATTTTTAACGATATATGTCATTAAATCCCAAAGTCATTTATAAAAATTTTCATTGCCATAGGATAGTAATTTCTACTACCATTTATTAATATTTTTGCCACTTAAAAATTTTCCTAGTCCGAAAATACCCAACAAATTTCCAAAAATTTCTCCAAAAATCTCAAAAATTCTAAATCCACAAACATACTCTCCAAATTAATTTTCTACACATAAAAACCATAATTCTCAATAAAAATCACATTTAGAAACAATTATACTCGGAATGTCAATGAATGCATGTACAGTCATTTTGATGTGTGCAAAAATTCAAATTCACATGTATGAGTGCTATCATTATGCATGAGCATGAAATGCATTTTTCTACTCTCTTGTTGTTGTTTTCTCAATAACTGAAATCTAGGATTCTAGTCCTTAGTATGGAAACAAAATGTTATACACTTAGACCTTCTACTAAGATGTCTTACATCCATTTCAGCTACCTACATTTTTCTAAGGAGTAGTTTAGTAGAGAGATGTAGTCTCCTAAACACGTATGTAGCTTACAATTTGATAAAGAGCAATAATATGAATCTACTGGAAATGATCATGAAGTTCATGGTAGACAAGGGAAGTCACAAGAACACAACTGGTGGTCTACCTTATGGAATGCTGATGACTAAGATTTTTGCATATTTTGGAGTGTCGTTTGATGACCTAAATTGGTATAAGCTTGCAAAGTTTCATCCTTCCATCCCTTACCAATTTGGTTACAAGATGAAGGACAACATGTGGGTTAAAAAGATGTTAAAAAGAGTTGGAGGCATCTTGAGTCCAACCCCATAAAAGTCAACCCCTGTTCCACTCCAAAGCACGAATGACCTGATCTTGTAACAACTTAGGGACATTCGCTCTAATCAGGATCAAATGCAAAATCAAATTGATAGTCTACAGAACCAAGTCTTGTATTTGCAAATTCTCGTTAGGAAAGTTCCTCACTGACTTTGTCAATTAATTTTTTTTCATTATGTTTTTTTTCATTTCCTGCTTATACTTTATTATTTTTTATAATGACAAAAGGGGAGTTTATGAGGATATATTTTTGCATATATGATGATAAATTTCTAAATGCTTATTTCCCAATGTTGTCTCGATTATATAAATGATCGATTATATATGTGACTAATTATATTATTAAACTTGTGAAAAATCTATGATATATGATCGAAAGGTTCCTTTCTTAAGAGACAGGCTCCTTCTAATTATGTCTGAACATATAAAAGACATTGGCATCTTTCGAAATCATCCATTATCTCTTTGAATTTTGAAAATATGTCTATTATTGCTTGTCATCATTAAAAATGGGGAGATTGTTAGCTCAAGGTTTAATTTTTAATGATTTTGATAATAACTATATAATATTTCAAAATTCAAATTGGATTTATTTCCTTATATAATTAATGATTTAATTCTTGAAATGAAATAAAATCATAAGAAATATGCTTTCTTTTTTGTAGGAACATCTTTATGAACTTACCTTATTAGAAATGGTTCATCCGAAAGGATCCTACTAATTACGATCATATATTAGCTCCATGATTAGTGGAAGATTTTTGGCAAAAATGACATCGAAATTATTCAAACTCAAATCAATACAGTTGACTAAGGATGCAAGTGAAGCAACGGCTAATTGAAGAAATGTCTATTTAAGGAAGAGACAATGCAACTGTGAAAAAAAACTGAACGATACAGAAACTTACAAATCTATATTGTCAAAATTCATCAAAAGCATATACATTCTTGAAAGTGATATTTTTGTAAAAATTATCTTGTTCGCACGTTAGAAAGTGAAATTCTGTTAAGAGAGATTACTAAAGCTCATATTGAGCAAACCCCATTTTTTATTTAAGAGCTTATAGAGGCTAATGAAATACTAATTGGTAATGCTGTCGCCTGCAATCAAATTCAAAAGAAATAACTTCCATTACTATACTTTAATGTAGTAGTGGTAAGCGGATATCATTCCCATGAGGAATCTTAATGGCAACAAAATTACAAATTCAAATGGAACAAAGTAACGAAATTAGGGGGTTTTTTAATTCACGCAATATAAGAAAAAGTATAAAAGAAATCGCAAATCAAAAGCAATAATTGAATATGAAAAATTAATGGGAAAATACCTTAGTTTTGGGTTACCGATGTTATCATGCTAATATGGATCCTCGGCATAAAATTGCAATCATTAACAAACATTTATTGGGAATATTTTCTCTTAAGTGTAATAACTAGAAACATGTATCCTAGCAGTCTTATTAAACAACAACCTAGATACGATCGTAGGATTAATTGAATAGTAGCTTTATAAACCAAGAACCAATGAGCAAGCAAAAAACATGTACGACATGCAATCAATCAAGTGAATATCTCCTTATAATTTCTGACTCTAACGTAGAGAAGACAATCCTAATTGCTACTTGTTATTAGCGAAACTGAACGTCATATTCTGTTAATCTAGCGATTGAACACATTAATCCCTAGTTACGCACCTAGAAACCAATGAATTCAATTAGAAAGAGTAGATAAGAAGATATTCAATGTTTATTAAAAACGTAAACTTTATTCAAAACATCTCACACATACTAGCAAATAACATGGATCCCCTCAATCAAGACAAAAAGTTTAGCTACTTATACTAGAATTGAAAACGAAAGAAATAACAAAGCGCAAAGTCTCCATCCTTGGTTCTTTACTGAAAAACACGAAAATACTAATAGAGAAAGTGCAGAAAATGTAAAAAGAGTGAAAGAACATAGCAGAAAAGAAAATATCTAAAAACTAGGCTCTTGTGAATAGTGATCTTCTCTCCTTGTATGCTTATTTTTTCGATTTCCCTCCTATCTTTCCTTGATTCTCGTCCGATACTGTATCCTCCAATTTCAGGTGGTCAATCCCCTTGAAAGATGGCAATATAATCTTCAAAGATTGTGAGAATCTCGAATTTGACTTTTAAAAATTACTCTGCAGATTTATTCCATCCTTAGGCGTGCCCAAGCTTAGTCACTGAATTGCTGTCAAAATAGGAATTTCAGATTTTCTTCATTCTTTTGCATCTTTTTGATTCAATTTCATCTTGAAGGTGTTGAAAATCATCTGCAAATAATTATAGGATAATTCCATTAATTTCGGATAATAATTTCAACACATTAAAGATAATTAAGTATCAAATAAGTGCAAATTGATGACTTAACAAATTTCCCCACACCAAACCTTTGCTCGCCCTCGAGCAAACATGTCAAACCACTACACTCAGTCAATTTATCCTTCCCAAGATCAAGTGCACAAAATCAATTAACTTGGGCAAAAAAGACTTAAGTTGCAACACATATCATAATCACTTTTCACCAATGCAAATAAACGAAGTCAAAATAAGACATCTTTGTTGAAAAGCAAATGGGAAATCAAAATGAATTCTTTTCACGGATTTCGCTCTTATACTCAAGTGTTTGAGGGCAAAGTGTTTCTATAAAATCTCACTCTAACATGTTGCACTACCATAGGCTTGCAATTTCACTAATTATCATTCATTCAGATCAGATGAGCTAATAAATCATAAGGACTTTATTCAGGGTTGTAATGGGGCTAGGTTCACAGGTTAGGTAAAAACATGGCAAAGGGTTAATCACAAGCATTCACAAAGCATCAAGTAAAAGGGATACATAAACTAAAATTCTGAGAGAAACATGAATGAAAAGGGCTACAACTACTCATTACTAACTAGTACCATTATACTGTATTCTTTTTCTTTTTCTTCTTTTTCTGATTTTTTTCCTTTTCTTTCCTTTTATTTTTTTTGAATACATTAAAAACAAAGGAAAACAATAAAAACAAGAGAAAATAACAACACATGAGTAGAAGTATCTATAAAAAATATCTCAGAATACAATATAGCACAAAAGTCCCAAATTACTCAATGTTTCATTCAACTTGTGATAAGGTAAGGCTAATGGGGTTTTTGGGTTTTAAAAATAAGGCGATTGATTGAAAAACAAGGATAAAGGCTAAAAAATGTTTACAAAGGGAAAATAAATATGTGGGTCAATTTTACGCTAAGGGTGTAAAAACAAGGAAGGCCTTAATCATTTCTATATCCCATGTGATCAAACAAATTTAAACCGGCTCCATGTAAGTTTTGAAGGCAACATAAATAGAGGAGCATCACACCATTCAAAGAAATAGCATGACATAAAAGTAATGTCATTTAGGCTCATTCGCTTATAAGTTTAATTCAAGAATTCACCTTAATTCCACAATTTACCTCTTCACTCAAATGTCAAAATTTTGACCAAGCCTATAAGATCAGTTATTTCAATCAATCAATATGCTTCCTCTTAAAACTCACTTAGCCCAAATTAATGTCATGCATGTACCCAATCTCATCCAAACTACTATGCCAAAGCTTCATGGCTTAACATGCACAACCACACACAAAAATAAAACCACCCAAAAAGCAAAAATTTGCATACAAAATTCCCCTACACCAAACCCAACATTGTCCTCGATGTTAAAGAAGCATAAAAAATAAATAAAGGAAAAGTTAATGAAAGCTTCTCTATTGGCGAAGTGCCGAATCAAGGAGATGGCGGATGTGGCGGTTGAAATCCTTCATGCTCCCAGTAGGCCATCAAATTATGCTCCAAACGGTGCATTATCTATTCAATCTTACTGAGATGAGCTTCCAAATCAGTGTTTTGTTGTTGGTGGTTAACAGGTTCAGCTGGTGGTGCCCAACTTCGTATGGTGGAAGTTCTTGTGGTGGTGCCCAACTTCGTATGGTGAAAGCAGAGTGACCACGGCTAAGATACATAATGCCCATCCTACACAGACAATCTAAATCTAGCGGCTCTATACCATAAGCCACATTCATATCAGTTTTATCAAGATCTAACACTTCCAAATTAATCTCTAATTGTGTGATATAGGAACCAAGAGTCAAAGGTTTAGATTTTTTTTACAAAATGGATTGAAATTGTATCGTAAACTAAAAACCCAAAATTACCGGAATGTGCCTATCCATGCACCACAGGAAATAAAATTTTACTTTTGACAACATTTCCCGCAGCATCTTTACGACCAGAAAAATTGAATGCCAACAGCCTATAGATAATTTTAAAAATAGGATTTTGAAGAAAAGAAATTTTAGAAATGTTAGCATTATAAGGATGTGGATCGACAGACCATTGACTCCATAACTCCAAGGCATTGAAATCTTCATGAAAATCACATTGGGCATTACGAAACAACTCATTTTCAATTTCAGCAGACAAACAAAACCCATGGCAACATTGAATTCAACAATCAAAAATGTAAATTCCTTTCCCATCAATCGAAATTCAACAGCCTCTTTCGTATACACATCAAACTCTTTATCACAATTCAATTGGAAGGTGTTATAAAATTCTTTGGTTAATTCAACAAAGGCAGGGCAATTTATTCTAGCAAAAGCACTCCATCTAAGGGAACCCATCAATTGCAGGAAAGAATCATAAATATTCAAGGCTTCAAGTGTGTCGGAAAGAATAGACTTATATGGATAAATTTTTCGTTCACTTAGCTGTTAGAATCGGGTTGTATCTTTGGGAAGTACGAAAGAGGTGCAACCCCTGACTCGAGTGGTCCATTTGCTTTTGTTTTCGACCTTCTGACCTCTCCTCGTCCTTTGGCATGTTTTTGGTGGTGGGGGGTCAAAAGTTCACGCTAAGGCTATGGTAGAACGTGGGTCAGTGGTGTTGGAAGTGGGTTGTGATAAAGAAAAGTTAGCAGCAAATTGTATGGGCGTGGATAGTCTTCGAGAGTCACTTTTCTCCCTGGGCATTATGCTAATTCTGTGGAGACCACTTGCAATTGCACAAAATCAGAACACAAATACAAAAACGAAAGTAAGAGTTGATGGTTGAGTAGGCAAAGAAAGATGATATTTGCGTGAATTCTTAGTGAAAAGATGAAATTGATTGACTAAGGGGAGTTTGTGGAGAGTAGCGGCAACTAGAGAGTGAGGAGAAGAGAAGGAATTTGGGGCAAAACAAAGAGGGGGAAAAATAGAGAGGGAAAGAAGGGAGTGGCAGTAAGCCAAAAATTTTCATTTTTTTCAAGGTAAAGATGAAAAATAAAATGGTAGAAATTAAAATGTGAATTTAAATTTTTAACTAAGGAAATAAACATAATAGAATGAAAATAAAACTGCTGAAATTAAATAACATGAACACACCTGAAAAATTTACGGTTTCCCCGAATGTGCTTCTTTAAAGTCGTTAGCTGGACATGTTTCTTTACTTACTTGGTTAGAAATAGGTTGGGGTTACCAACTCTATTTCTTCCAAGGAATTACCTGTTGAATTGTAAAGACTCTCAACCGAAATTTGTTGTGAAGAACATCATATGCGGTACTTGTTGTGATCCTACTGAGGTGATCGGCCACCAAATTTTCAGCTCCTTTCTTGTCACGACTTTCCAAATCAAATTCTTGAAGCAATAATATCCATCGAATTAATCTCGGCTTGGTTTCTTTCTTGCTTACCAAATACTTCAGAGCTGCATGGTCTGAATAGATGATTACCTCCATCCCCAACAAGTATGACTTAAACTTTTCCAATCTAAAGACAACTGCTAAAAACTCCTTCTCCGTCATAGAATAATTTTTTGGGCATCATTAAGTGTCATAGAAGCATAATAAATAACATGAGGTACCTTATCCACTTTTTGGCCCAAAACGATGCCAACTGTATCATTTGAAGCATTGCACATCAACTTGAAAGGCACGTTTCAAAAGACTTCCCATATACCATGAAATCACCCATAAAAATTTCCATGCAATTTTCCACAAGATTGTAGAAAATACTTACCATACACCGTTGAAAAGTCGCGGGTGCGTTGCATAATACAAATGATATTCTTCGGTAATCAAAAATGTCGAATTGACATGTGAAGGTTGTCTTCTCCTGATCCTTAGGTGCCAACAAAATATGATGATATCCTAAATAGCCATCTAAACAACAATAATGAGATTTACCCGCAAGTCTTTCAAGCATCTGATCAATAAATGGAAGCGGAAAATGATCTTTTCTAGTAACTAAATTTAGCTTCCTATAATCTATACATACCCTCCAACCATTTTGAACACGAGTCAGTATTAACTCACCATTGCTATTTTCAATCACAGTCACACCAGTTTTCTTCGGTACTATGTGGATTGGACTTACCCACTTACTATCTGAAATCGGATAGATGATGCCTGCGTCAAGAAGCTTCAAAATCTCTTTCTTCACCACTTCCATTATAGGTGGGTTTAGACGACGTTGTGGTTGCCTCACCTCCTTCGCTTCATCTTCCATCAAAATTTAGTGCATGTAGAGAGTGGGGCTAATACCTTTCAAATAAGCTACTGTCCAATTGAAAGCTTCTTTATTGTCCTTCAAAACATTAACTAGCTGGCTTTCCTATACATCTGAAAGTTGATTAGAAATAATAAGAGGTAATGTGACTTTCTCACCTAAGAAGATGTATTTTAGATGACTAGGTAAGCTCTTTAATTCCAATGTTGGTGGGCTGGTCAACGATGACACCAATTTATCCACCCTCTTTGATGTTTCCATAGACGTGAGCTAATGAAGGGGTTTGGTTGTCTCCATGCAAGATGACGTCTCATGTGGTGCAGCTGGTGGTTCACTAGCTAATGTCAATTCTTCCCTATCCTACCAATGAGATGCGTTTTCCAATTGTCTATTGGAGAATAATGACTCTTCACCTCCTGGTGATGTGTTTCCTCCTGCAAGGATTATTCCAAACCCCACTTGGTCTTCCAAAATCCAATTTTCCTGCACCCATATATCACCTATTCTGTGTTTTCCTCATGCAAAATCGGACATAAATTAGTAGCATGTCCTAACATTAAGCATATACCACATACCTTTGCTTCTTCTTTCTTCGTGACCCTCAATTGTTGCACTAAAGAAGTGAGGTCATCCAATCTCTTCTCTAATGAGGTTATTCTAACTTCATTCATGCCTTTTGATCCATACCCAGTACATATCCCGAATTGTTGAGTGTTGGAGGCCATGTTAGCGATCAATTCCCTTACGGCCGCCAGTGTTTTATCAACTAAAGTACTACCGCTTCCAGCATCTATCATACTCCTATCCGAAAGCAAGAGCCCTTCATAAAAATATTGAATTAATAACTGTTCAGTTATTTGGTGGTATGATTGAACAGCTAGCACATAGTTTCTTGAATCTTTCCCAATACTCGTTGAGGGTTTCTCCCCTGTGTTGATGAATTTCGCAAATCTCTTTTCGAATATTGGCTGCTCTCAATGGTGGAAAATATTTTCGAAGAAAAGCCTCTTCATTTCAGCCCACGTTTGCACGTTTTCTCTGGATAAATAGTACAACCAATCTTTCGCATGATCTTTAAGGGAGAATGGAAAGGCTCTCAACTTAATATGCTCTTCCGTCACATTTGTCGGCTTCATCCCCATACAAACCACATTGAATTCCTTCAAGTTCTTGTACAGGTCTTCTCCCAGTAATCCCTTGAAAACAGGTAACAAATGAATTAACCATATTTTAATTCAAAGGTATTGTTATCACCTAAATTCGAAAAATTGATGCAATGAGGCTGTTGCGCATCCGTGGTTGCGACTAGTTCGCGAAGAGTGAGGTTTGCGGCTATTCTATCCATTCTCTGCGTCTCTTTTTGAAGTTTGGTCTGTTTCTGAAGTCTTTTCGTTGTGTTCTCGATTTCAGGGTTGTACTACAAATTCTCTAATTGATTTGAACACGTAACGTACATAAACCGTTAAAAACTCCCGAGCAACAGTGCCAAAATTTCGAAATGTTGTCACCTACAACCAAATTCAAAAGAAATCACTTCCGTTAATACACTTTAATGTAGTAACGGTAAGCGGATATCATTCCCACGAGGAATCTTGACGGCAACAATATTACGAATTCAAATGGAACAAAGTAATGAAATTGGGGGATTTTAATTCACACAATATAAGAAAAAGTATAAGAAAAATCACAAATCGAAAGCAATAATTGAATCTGAAAAATTAATGGGAAAGTACCTTAGTTTCGGGTCATCGATGTTATCACGCTAATATGGATCCTTGACATAAAATTGCAATCATTAACAAATATTCATTGGGAATATTTTCTCTTAAGTGTAATAACTAGAAACATATATTCTAGCAATCTTATTAAACAACAACCTAGATACGATCGTAGGTCTAATTGAATAATAGCTTTATGAACCAAGAACCAATGAGTAAGTGAAAAACATGTATGACATGCAATCATTCAAGCGAATATCTCCTTAGAATTTTCTAACATAGAGACAACAATACTAATTGCTACTTGTGATTAGTGAAATTGAACGCCATATTCCGTTAATCTAGCGATTGAACACATTAATCCCTAGTTGCACACCTAGAAACCAATGGATTCAATTAGAAAGAGCAGATCAAAAGATATTCAATGTTTATTAACAACGTAAACTTTATTCAAAACATCTCACAAATACTAGCGGATAACACGGATCCTCTCAACCAAGACAAAAAGTTTAGCTACTCATACTAAAATTGAAAACGAAAGAAATAACAAAGTGCAAAGTCTCCATCCTTGGTTCTTTACTGAAAAACACGAAAATACTAATGGAGAAAG
>JANSVA010046060.1:0-13288 GCA_025504915.1 Erythroxylum reticulatum | reverse complement strand
AGCATAGGAGACCTCTTTCTAGATGTTCAATCTGCAGGCATAACAACTGCCTTGAAGTTGACTTCCTGAGAAATTACTATTCCCAGCTTAAGAATTATTGTCCAATATTCTTCAATGGTTGATTTATTTCGCAGTCATCAGTTCAAGATATTCTTGTCAGAATTCAGATGCATAGATGATATAATTTTGTTTATAGTAAATAATCATTGAGATTCACTTAATCATGCTCTTCTATATGCAGATAAGTCATCAAATTCAATCATAAATATTGTTGGCAGCCACATATGCAAAACGGAAATTTTTAAAAGCATAAGAAAACTAATCTGTCTTCACTTTCAAATTTTCATGGCACTTAGTTAATGTACGTAGAGCATACGACCAAGACCAGAGTCTGACTCATCCATTTAAACTTTTGGACTAATGTCTTGACAATTATATAAAGATGAAGAAGAGAAATGGAATTTTGTGTTGAAATTCACTATATTTTTACTGGAATTTGACATCAATCTTGTTTGATTCTGTGTTCCTAACTATTGTTTCAATATAAGAGCCTGGATCCAAGTATTAGAATAATACACAAAATGTTTCCTTTTTACATATATTGTCTGCAACAATGACTTGATATTGTGTATACATAGGATTAGAAACATAAAAAATCCAGCTCATAGTTGACATTTCTTACAGCCTGCAGACCTTGTCAAAAGAGAAATCCCATTTCCTTATTCCATTTGTTATTTTGCAGCTTTGAGAGCAACGACTCTTTACTTATAAACTTCCAATCGCAAGAGTGATATCTTGTAATCTTCACTCTCATGACTATCTATACCATCAAAAGATAAGATTCGGTTTTTCAAGTCATTTCTACGTGTGTTCCCGAGCAAAGGAAAGAGATGACTGAACAGAACCATGTGCCTTCAAGCTCTGTTCAATACTGTACTGCCCGGATCATGTCACCAGAAATTGTGGAGTTAGGAGAGGATAGCAAGAGTTTTAATAATAGTAGAGACAGGAGTTTCAATGATGTTTATGTTGCTGTGGGAAAAGATGATTTGGAAGTCTTGAAATGGGCTCTGCATCATGCTTTTACTCCTGGAGCTAGAGTCTTCCTCATTCATGTTTTTCCTCCTCTAACCTCTATTCCAACGCCAGGTAACGACATGATTGATTCTTCCCTTCACAATTTCGCAGGTTAACAGTCAAGTTGAATTGGATTCGTTACAATACGGATCTTTAAACATGATATCTATGTTAATTTTTGTAAAGTATGTCAAAGTTGAGGGAGATCAAATATTGCAGAAGTAGACATGATTTCTATGCATCATCGAATGGCCTGAAGCCTGATGAGCCGTCCACTAATATTTTGAAAGTTTTGACATTTGGAAACAGAATTAGCGAAGTGATTACGGACCATTTCTATGATTGTCTGAAATCAAAAGATTAAAATAACAGATTCATCATCTAAGACTATCTCGAAATCATTGATCAATTAGGACTGTTTTGAATATAGTTCTAGGTTGAGATGAAGTCTGGACTCTGGCTAGGCCAGTTAGACTAAACAATGGATGAGAAGCAAAAAAAGGGACAAGCTAATACAATAATTAATTGAGGTTCAGTTTCTGCAAAAATTCGTCGTATGGATCTATCCTTTTTGATAATATGAATGTATGTTGTCACTGTTCTTCTGACCTCATAGTCCCTAGCATTGCCTAAAGCCACAAATTATGCAGGCTTTGTGGTATTAAAGTTTGCATTGTTTTACTTAATGTTTGATTAAAGTTGGAAGAATATCGAGTAGTCAACTGAGCAAAGAACAAATCCGAGGCTACGTAAATGAAGAGAGCAATAAAAGAAGGAGCCTCCTGCAGAAATACATACGTTTATGTAACGATTCCAAGGTCCTGACTCCTGATAGTATTGCCAAGTACACACAACACAACATTGGTAAACAAAATGCGACTTAAAATCACTCACTCTTAACTCATGATCATAGGTGACGGTGGATACGATGCTTATTGAGAGTAAGGACACAGCACAAGCTATCCTAGATCTGATTCCTGTTCTTAACATTACTAGCCTGGTGATGGGAACTAAGCGACCACCTCATGCAAGGTAAAACATGTCTTGTATTGAACAAGAAACATAGGATCATGTCCAGTTTAAGATGAGCAAGGGTTCATCTGGTTGTGTCAGGGTTCTGAGAAAAAGAGCTGGAAAGGGAAAATTTGTTGAGAAAAAGGCTCCGGACTACTGTGAAGTTAGTATTGTGCATGATGGGAAAAAGGTTTTGGACGATCCAGTAACAAAGAAATCCCGATGGCAAAGACCAGACTTTGTTGGACGCTTCTCAGAACAGAAGTTGTTGGCATGCGCATGTTTTCCAGGCAAGTCTGGTTCCTATTTCTTGTCAAACACTTACATACAAATACATTCCTCGCATAAAACAAAAGAAAGAAAGCCAACAATAATGCGTTTCTTTCATCTTATCCAGGTTGTGGGACTAAGGCCAGGTAGGAATTCTTAAAAGCGTAGAGAATGGACACAATGGCATACTGAACGCAAGTTAGGACAGTTAAGATATACAAAGAATGTGTCTACTCTCCTGTGTAATTTGATTTCTTTTTTCTTTTACTTTTTACTGAATCCTTGTTTGTAAGTTAACTAAGCTCCTTGTGTCTGCAAAAGAGATTCATTGTTTGCATTCATTTATCAACAATTCAACAATGATGAGAAGAAGTTATTCAAAATCAAATGCATTTGACTGTTTACTTCAAAAATGTCAATTAAGATAAAAGTTTACTGAGAAAACAAATAATTAGTACGAAGAAATTGAGGTTGAGGTTGAGGGTGAGCGTCTAAATTTTTACAGAATGGAAAATTTTGTACACTAATAAGTTGAAATAATAGAAATTTCGAGTTAGAATTGATTATTAATTTTGGATTAATAACAACATTTTACGTAACCATATTTCACAAGTAATTTTTTTTTGGTGTCATTTTGTCCTTTGAAAAAGGTGGCATAAAATCTGGCTGGGTAGATAAGGATCGGGGACAGAGACACTAAAGAGCTCTTTTATTTTGAGGAAAAAAGAAGGTGAAAACCCTAGAAGAAGAAATCCCCTCAAATTCCACGATGAACCCTTACGATAACAGATACTCCGACCCGGACTCTTACCGTCGCCGTCGCAGGTACTCTCCTTCACCTCGATGTATTGTTACAATTCTTTTTGGTTTCTTGATGATTGTGGTTTTTTGCGACCAGTGACCTAATGGGCCCACCACCAACGTACGCACGCAGCGCTCCCGTTCCTTACGGAGTTCCCCCGCCAACCGCCTTCGCAGGAAAAGGGGGTTCTGCGCCATCAGGCGGTTATCCACCGTTCGAACCGCCTGTTGGTAGGTTTGATATTGGGAGGGGCGGTGGTGGTCGAGGCGGAAGGGGCGTCCCCAGTGGTCGGCATGACGCGGCGCGTGGCGGAGGTGGCAGAGGCCGCGGTGGTGGGCGAGGTTTTGTCGGTGGTCATGTTGGGGGGAGAGGAAATAGGTATAGTGGAGGAGGAAGTTCGAGAGGAGACTTGGATAATATTGCTCTTCCAAGACAAGATTTTGGGAATTTAGTGCCTTTTGAGAAGAATTTCTACGTTGAGAGTCCCTCGGTCCGGTCTATGTCTGAACACGACGTTAAGATGTATAGAGCAAGAAGGGATATCACTGTCGAAGGACATGATGTACCCAAGCCAATCCGAATGTTTGAGGAGGCCAACTTCCCTGGTAAAACAGAGATAACTTGATGCTTTCAAGAGTGCTTTGTTTGTATTCCGAATCTGATTGTTACATGCCTCGTGTTGTAGGTTACTGCTTAGAGGTGATTGCTAACTTAGGATTTGTTGAGCCTACACCAATTCAGGCTCAAGGGTGGCCAATGGCCCTAAAGGGTAGAGATTTAATTGGCATTGCTGAGACTGGTTCTGGAAAGACTTTGGCGTACTTGCTACCTGCTTTGGTACATGTTAGTGCACAGCCTAAACTGGGTCAGTATCTGTTGCTTTTATTTCTCGAGCTGAGGTGTTACTTTAAGATGCTCGACATTTGAACCGACTCTGAATACTTTGTTATTTTCCAGTTCAAGGAGACGGTCCAATTGTGTTAATATTAGCCCCCACAAGAGAACTGGCTGTTCAAATTCAAGAAGAAGCTCTAAAGTTTGGTTCATTTGCAAACATCAGGAGTACTTGTGTATACGGGGGTGCACCTAAAGGGCCACAAATTCGTGATCTGAAAAGAGGTACTTAATTTATTCAAGTAACTCAATGGGCAGTTTATTGACCTGCAGTGCGCTTAGTTTATTGAGCTAAATATCAAAGTATTGTCCTTTTCCAGGTGTTGAGGTTGTCATTGCTACTCCGGGTCGATTGATAGATATGCTGGAAGCTCAACACACAAACTTGAGGAGAGTGACCTACCTTGTATTGGATGAGGCTGACCGAATGTTGGACATGGGATTTGAGCCTCAGATTAGAAAAATTGTGTCTCAAGTATTCATCTTTCTAATATTTCCTCTTTTAATTGGTGGCTGTAACTATTTTGAAAATTTCAAATGGAAGGTGTGCATTGTGACATCCAAATAAAGCCAAAGAAGTGTTTGATATGTTTGTGTGCTAGTTTTTCTTTTTGACTATCATAACTTTTTTGTGGAACGGGTGTTTATCTGAAGATGATACTCCGATGAAACTTATTGCACCTGAATTTAATATATTGAAGAGCTAGGCTTTGATCTAATACCTATGTGATGCTCTGATGGAACTGATTGCACCTGAATTTAATATATTGAAGAGCTAAGCTTTGATCTAATACCTATGTATTTTTGGCAGATCCAACCAGATAGACAAACATTGTATTGGAGTGCTACATGGCCAAAAGAGGTGGGCATTTTAGCAAGGCAATTTTTGCGGAATCCATACAAGGTATAAGATCTGTATGTACTAAAGCATGCCTTTTGATTTCAGTGGATTCAGCATTTCTTGTTGGCATTGTATGATTTTCAGGTAATCATTGGATCACCAGATCTGAAAGCTAATCAATCAATAAACCAAGTTGTTGAGGTTGTCGCAGATGGGGAGAAGTACAACAGGTTTGTGTTGACAGCTTGTAGCTGAGGTAGCAGATCTTGTAGGATGTGGTTGTTGTTTGTCTTGGCAACTTGTAGCTGAGACTAGAAAAGATTTTCTAGTATGTGGTTGTTGATGCCTTATATGCTTCTCCATACAGGCTGATTAAACTGCTAAAGGAAGTTATGGATGGAACTCGAATTTTGATATTTGTGGAGACCAAAAAGGGATGTGACCAAGTTACAAGACAATTGAGAATGGATGGATGGCCTGCTTTGTCTATCCATGGCGATAAAAACCAGGCTGAAAGGGACTGGGTACTTGCTGAATTCAAAAGTGGCAGAAGCCCCATAATGATTGCCACTGATGTTGCTGCCAGGGGTCTTGGTAGGATCACCATGTGTTAGGACTCTTTAAGTTCATTCAGTTAGGTCTTAAAACTTGAAGATAGGAGAGTCCACCGGCTGCTTTGCAGTTCCCTGAGAACATAATTTGTGGTATGGGTGCAATTGGTGGTGCATGCATGATGAGTCGGCTTGTTCTGTTATTATGCTCTGGTTACAGAGATCTAGAAGTTAGATTGAGAGGCGTAATCATTTCTCATATTGCTTGGAGTATCCCTTAAAATGGTCCTGCTTGTGTGCTACCCTTGTGTTATTGCTTATGTTACATGGACACGGAGCACTGACTTTCAGCACTGCTAGGCTGCGTAAGAATCGTTCAATGATTGAATTCTTCTATTGGTCAAAATTGTGATGATTTAATGGTTTAACTATAAGGTGGAATAGCTCGATGGAATGGCTTTTACAGAATATGGCATTGCTCCATTTATCAGGTGTCCAAGTAACATGATTGACAGCATTTTTGCCCATCCACAGTTATGGAGCTGAATTTGTTTTGGCAGCCGGATTGAGTCATAAATTGTGTGGAGGTGGTGGTGGTGAAGTTGCACTTTTATCCCTGCAAAGTTAAGGTGGGCACATTTATCTGATGAATGTGTTATCTTAAATTTGATCATAAAGATCTTAGGATGCAGGGATAAAAGAGTGCATACATATATGTAAGGCGTAAATTTGCAAGATAACGGGCTTTACATTTTTGTCTGAAATGAATTTTTAAGTTTTACATGATCACTACATGCAGTAAGAGTTTTACTGGCTGTCTCATGTCAAGCTTGTGTAGCTTGAATAATTGAGGAGTAGAAAGCTAATTTATGTATAAGCTTCTTTCTCCCTAGTGTTTGGATTTGACGGGAACAAGCCAGTTGTAATTACAGCTGTTGCCTTGTAGCCCCCTTTAGTTAAATACCCGTATGTATCTTGCAAATTAGATCTGATGATAGCTTTCGTTTGTGTTTTTTTAATTTTTTTCCCGGTTGTAGATGTGAAGGACATAAAATGTGTGATCAACTATGATTTTCCTTCTAGCCTTGAGGATTATGTGCACAGAATTGGCAGAACTGGTCGTGCAGGTGCTACAGGAACGGCTTTTACCTATATTACAAGTGCAAATGCTAAATATGCAAGGGATCTTATAAAAATATTGCAAGATGCAGGGCAAATAGTGCCTCCAGCACTTTCTGCGTTGGCTCGATCAGCTGGGACTTCAGGAGGTAATTACTGGGCTTTCTTTACTGGCCAGTGTGTTGTAGGGAGATTAATCTTGGGTATGCAATTGTTTCAGGTTCTGGAAGTAACTTTCGCTCCAGAGGACGTGGGGGTGGCTTTGGCAATCGGTCATTGATTTCAGGATCAAATACTGTTCCTATTGGTGGAAGGAGGGCTTGGTGAACAACAACCATTGTGTCTTAGTTCGGATTTGAAGCAAAAAAGTATCAACTGTAGTAACATGCAACATTGTCAGGTTTTTACACCTATTTGGGAAGAGTGACTCTGAAATTTTATGCTGCTTCATGTCTTTGTTTAATGCAACGCCAATAACACGTTAGTTTCTGTAAATTAGGAATAGAAGTCCAAACTAAAGAAAATGACATCTTCGAGTTACACAATTTTAGCACGGTTCCCTCTTATTGCACAAGTCGTCGATGGTAATTAATGTTTAATTAGTGCAGTAAAGTAAATCACTCTGGCGACGTTTTGGACAAATTAGAATTGAGTCATTTCACGATCTTGTATCTGGCGAGGGCAGAAATCGTGCAGAGCGAAAATGACGACAAGATTGAAGAAGAGAGGTAACGAGCGCCGGCCATGTTCGTATGGGCAACCGTAAGCGTGCGGGAGGGCGCGGTAATGCCGGAGGAATGCACCAACCCCGTATCCTCTTCGACAAGTATCATTCCGGTTACTTCGACAAAGTTGGTACGAGATACTTCCACAAGCTTCGCAACAAGTTCTACTGCATGACCCTCAACATCGAAAAGCTCTGGTCTTTAGCAGCTAACGAGATCAAAGACAAGGCCGTCAAGGACAATGCGCCTTTGATTGATGTGACGCAGTTCGGCTACTTCAAGCTTCTTGGAAAGGCCGTGTTGCTGCAGAATCAGCCCGTTGTTGTGAAGGCTAAGCTTGTTTCCAAGATTGCTGAGCAGAAGATTAAGGCCAGTGGCGGGGCTGTCATCCTCACCGCGTAACTTTTCTTTTTGATTTGGTAGTCTAATCTAATATAATCTCCCCTTCCATTTACTTCGACTTCCCTTAGTCCACCATTCATGCCGCCGCTACCCCTCCGCTCTCTCCCTCTGGCTGCCACAGTTATGGGCTTGATCAATATGCTTTATTGTTATTTATGAATTATACATTAAGATAGACAATTCGAGTAAGAGCGGTGTTGGTGTTTGATCCTGGTAGTGTGTTCAAAAGTTATTGCTGGGTTTCTGGAGAGATCTCCACGAAAAGATCTCCCAGGAGGAAACGAATTTATGGTTGCTGAGATGGAGCACTTGGTAGATTCTGCTTACAAGTTGCATCCGAAAATTCAGGTTATAAGATAAAATTGTGCTTCAAATTAGAATGATACAAAAATTTTAGAGCCGAACTCGGGCCAGCAAGGACCTGAACCCGACCTGCCCCAGTGCTGATTTTTGTTTTAGAGGCGGTGGAGGGAAGGTTGGATAAGTCAGCGAGAGAGATCGCAGGGAGATGATAAGACAAGAAGAGAAGCTTTTTGGAGAATACGTGTAGGACTGATTTCATTTGGTGGTGTTGCCTCCGAGGGAATGGAGAATCCAAGGATATAATGATCAAAGTGATGAGATGAGCACAGGTGGTGGTGGCTCATGAGTTGGCTCGAATTCAAATTTAAGGTTTCAGATAATTAAGATTTAGTCTTCAGATGGTGTGGTGGTGCTCAACACACCAAAATGAGAACAAAATAATTAAACGTTTTTATACCACTTTTAAGTTTAATTTTGCTAAATTTTACTTCAGTCTTGTAAAAATAAGAAAACAACCTTTTTGAGAAAAATACATAAACAAATAAATAGTTTATATTTCAACGGAAACACAACCAATAACTTCCTTTTTTGTCTTTTACTAAAACATCATGCACTCTACATAAGCATCGGCCAACTCAATACTTCCCCTCAACCTAGAGTATATAAATCATCTGTAACAACATTGTTACATATAAAGTCAATATGAGAACCTATTAGAGATTTGGTCAAGATATCCACTATTTAATTGATTGAATTGACATGATTAGTAGTGATGTAATCATACAAAATTTTTTCTTGAATAAAGCCAAAATCAATTTCTATATGTTTGGTTCTTTAATGAAACATTGGGTTAAATACAACATCAAGAGCAACTTGATTATCATAAAAAAAAAATCATCTATGATGCTTCCGCAAACTTTAACTCTTGAACTAATTGCTTTAACCAAATAAGCCTATAAGTTGCTAAAGCCATTACACGATATTATGTTTTTGCCCTCAATCTGGTAAACATCTTGCTTCTTACTTTTCTAAGATACAAGATTTCTTCCAACAAAAACACAAAAGCCTAAAGTTGAACGCCTATTTGATGGAGAACCTGTCCAATCAGCTTCAGAGTATCCAATAATTTGTGAATGATTATGGTTTTCATATAAAAATCCTTTTCTTGGTGCACCCTTAATGTACCTAAAATTTGAATAACCGCATCCTAATGATTATCACATGAAGCTTGTAAAAATTGACCATTAACACTAACAATGAAAGAAATATCAGGCCGCGTGATGGTGAGATAATTAAGTTTTCCTATTAATCTCTGATATCGTCCAGGATTAGCATATGGCTCTCCCTAACCAGGTAAAAGCTTTGAATTAGGATCTACAGGAGAGTCTACTGGTCTACACTATGATATTCCTGTTTCTTCTATAATATCCAATGCATACTTTCTCTGAGAGAGTACAATTACCAGATTTCAATTGAGCAACTTCTATACCAAGGAAGTATCGGAGTAAACCCAAATCTTTTGTTTGAAAATGACAAAACAAATGTTTCTTAAATTGTTCAATCTCACTTTGATCACTTCCGGTAACGACAATATCATCCACATAGCAATCAGATATATACATTGTTCTGATGATATATATTTATAGAAGACAAAGTGATCAGACTCACATCGAATCATACCAAAATCTTAAACAACATTACTAAACCATCCAAACTAGGCATAAGGAGATTTTTTCAATCCATATAAAGAGCAACGAAGCTTATATACTAAGTTAGACTCCCCCAGAGCAACAAATCCAGGTAGTTGCTCCATATAAAACTCTTCCAGAAGCTCACCATGTAGAAAGGCATTTTTAATGTCCAATTGATAGAGAGGTTATTGGCGAATGGTAGTTATGGATAAAAACAAGCGAACAGAAGACATCTTGGCTACAGGAGAAAATGTTTCATAATAATCCAACCCATAAGTTTGTGTATAACTTTTAGCCAAGAAACATGCCTTTAGACGATGAACTTGACCATCTGGACCAACTTTGACTGTATATATCCAATGATAACCAATAGTGGAATGGCCTGGAGGCAACAGAACTAATTCCCAAGCATCATTATTATGTAAGAAATCATTTCTTTAACTATTGCTTGACACCACCCGGGATCATTAAGTGCCTTATGAATATTAGAAGGAATAAAGACAAATGAGAGAGTGGGTACAAAAGTAGAATATGATGGTGATAACTAAGAAAATTAGAAATAGGATGAGGGGCAATGGGAATTGATCTTCAAGAGGTAGAACTGTAGCAGATGAGGAATCCAGAGTAGGAACTGTATCAAAAGAAGCCTTTGTAGGAGTCTCATCATCAGGATCATGATCATTAGTATAATGTGGAAGAGTACCATTCTTAGGAGAAGTGCCTTCAGTAAGAGGTGAACACTGGACAAACTTTAGAGGAGGATTAGGAAGAGGAGCAACATAAGGAATAGTTGTAATGGAAGGAATTGGAAGGACCTCACTGATAAATGTGATATCTGTTTAAGATGACGAGTAAAATGGAGAAGATTCAAATAATCTAACATTAGCAAAAACAAAATATTGATGTGTTGATGGAGAATAACACTTATAACCTTTTTGAAAATGTGAGTAACCTAGAAAAATACATTTAGTAGATTTAGCTAATAGTTTATCTTGACTAAGGGAAAGGATATTAATGAAACATGTGTAGCCAAAGACTTGTGGTGGAAGAGAGAATAATGATTGATCAAGAAATATGATGGAATGAGGTACCTAATTTTGTAGACTAGACTAAGGCATGCAATTAATCAAAAAGCATGTGGTTAAGACAACATCTGCCTAGTATTGTGGTGGAACCTGATTGTGTAAAAACGAGATATGAGTAGTTTTTATTAGATGTCTATTCTTATATTCAGTAATCCCATTTTGTTGTGGAGTATAATCACATGACGTCTGATGAAGAATTTCTTGGGAAGACATAATTGGGTGAAGGGAATGGACAAATATTCACAAGCATTATTACTTCTCAACATATAAATATCAGTGTTAAATTGTGTCTTAATTTCTATGCAAAAATATTTTAAATTGGAAAATAATTCTGAACCAGCTTTCATTAAAAATAACCAAGTACAACGAGATAATCGTCAATAAATATAACAACATATTGAAATCCTAAAATAGAAAAGACGCGACAAGGACCCAAATGTCTTACTGAACTAACAAAAGGGGATGCAACCCATTTATTGGCATGCTTTGGAAAGGAACTTCGAGAACACTTTCCGAGCTGACAAGACTCACAATCTAAGGAAGATAAATTAGGTAAACTAGGCACCATCTTCTGAAGCTTCAACAAACTAGGAGGACTCAAACGATTATGAATTAGAATTGGAGACTCTAAAATAGTGCATGTTGTAAGTGAATGAGGCAGATTTAAATGATAAAGACCCTATGACTTATGTCTTGTGCCAATCATTCGTCTAGTTCTGTGATCTTGTATAACAACAAAAATTTCATTAAAAATGATAGAATAATTTAAGATTGTGTAAGTTTACTGACGTATACAAGATTAAAGGGGCAATTAGGAATATAAAGAACATAATCTAAATGCAAGGATGGAAGTGGTTGAGCAAAACCTACAAATTTAACAACTATTTAAGTCCCATTAGCTAAAGTAACAGGAGGAAAAGATATAGTACTAGTAAAGTGAGAGAGTAAATATGAGTTACCAGAAATATAATTAGAAGCATTAGAATCAAATACCCAAGGGAAAGACTGAGTGAGGCATGTTATGTAATTATCCGAAAACAATCGAGGAGGAAAATTGCATAGCTACCTAATACTTGAGATACTCTTCATAATCAGTACCAATAAGATTCAACGATGGTTGAAGTTGTCAAGTAAAGGCTCAGATTGAAGATCAAACTAATCAGTGTGAACAACATTAGCAACTCGAGGTTGGTCGTCCAATTTATACATTTATCCTTACTATGTCCCCATCGATGACAATAACTACATTGGGTTAACTTCCTTTACCACCACACTCCCCCTGTTGTACTATATTAATACTCTAAAATTGAGAGGCCAAAGTGAAAGAATTAACTAAGGGAGATTGTATCATAATGCTAGGGGAAGAAACATGTAATAATTGAGCAAATACTTCATTTGGAGAAGGTATAGTAGGACTCACCAAAATATGATTTCGTACTGAAGTATGTTTAAGATTGATAGTAGTAAGAGTAAGAATCATAAAAACTTATCTCATTATGCAAGATCTTTTGCTCCAAAGTTACCAATAGGTAACAATAGGTTGAATTATATTTTCAGGGAGGCCATTCTACTAATAAATTCAAACGTGTTCATATCTTGTAATTTGAGATTAACCAAGTTTGACACTAGAATACAATCTCTTAACGTCATTAGTATAAAGTATTGTCTAGAGTTATTTCGTTGTATATATTTAGGAATTAATATGTAGCGATCTCTTCCTATAATTAAGAGATCTCTCCTTATAATGGGGAGATTTGATAGCTAAGAATATCCCTTAATTATTCCTAAGCCTTTTGTATATATACTATACAAATCCTATGTACAAATAGCTCAATTCAAAATAGAATTGTTTTTTTCATTGTTTTCATCATGGTATTAGAGCCCTATTTGATTTAAGGGTTTGTTTTTCTTCCTGGAAAATTTTCCCTTAACTGTTCCTCTCTATTCGGAATAATGAATGAATGAGTTTGTACTCACCTAAAACAACATGTTTTTCCTCTCACTACCCACTCAACCTATTTTAAAACTAACCGGTGACCCTACCTGCAACAGATCCAACATCACTAGTGCAGCCACATTTTGCCACATGTCACTATAGACTATCAACTTCCAATGAGCGTGAAGTCCACGCGCCACCCTCTGGTCATCTTTTCATCTTGGGTCTTAGACCACCAGTATCGTCAGCTCTTGTTCATCCTCCCTGAGGTGTATGAGCTCCAGTAGACTATCGAAAAATATGCCAGATATAACATCCCATCACCGATGGGAAGGGTAAAATAGTAAATTAGGACGGGTTATGAGCGTGTAAACTTATCTCGGCATGAGCATGCATGTTATGGCCTCTATATATATGTGAATGGCAATTTTTGTATATGCACATGACTGTACATGCATTCATAACATTTCCCGGCATACGTGTTTATTGTGAAAAATATGATTTTGTGATAAGGCTTAAGGCCTTATACTGTGTGATTAATGTGATAGTGTTGATGGTATGTGTAATTATAAGTGCTA
>JANSVA010045991.1:0-13295 GCA_025504915.1 Erythroxylum reticulatum | reverse complement strand
GATGAGAAAGAAAAGTAAGGCTAAAAAAATCCTTCCAACAAGGCTTTCTCTAAGATATTTCCTCCCTAAAATCAAGCAATATAACAAGGTTAGTAACACTGAACCAAAGGCACTCCATTATGCTAATCAACTACGAATTAAAATTACTCAAATCAAAGTGCATTCAAACCTTGACATGTCAATGTTCACATGTATAGGCAAAAGGATTTTAAAACAAAACCCAAAGATTGCAAAAGTTAAGTGAGAAGGTGAGTATCACAGCAGCAATCGTTCTCAAGAGAAAAACCCAATCAATTTAGGTCAATCAATAAACAGTGCCTAATGAAAAATCAATAAAATGGCAATCCAAGTAGTGGCAAACAATTAAGCAAAAGCAATCCCTCCTCCGCACTTAGCCTATACGTTGGCCTCAATGTAAGAAAAACAAGTGTAGGTGAAATGGCAACACTAAGGGGAAACTAACTAACAATAACTAAACGAAACAAACAACTACAACTACTTCCTACTGCAAAGGGTCCCTACCCATTAGTTGTTTCAAACTATCTCAACAGATAAATATCATCATTAATATACTAGAGAATAAAGGAGAAAGGTGAAAGAGAAGAGTCTTGGGATTAGGAGGGTCTTTGATGCTAATGGTAGTGTTTAAGAAGATGACCATTGACTTGTGAAACTTTACCAGTTGCTTCATCCACCAACTCTACCATACCAAATGAATGCACCTTGGTAACTTTGAAAGGGCCCTCCCACTTAGTGATGAACTTCTCGGGCATCAACTTTAACCGAGCCTTAAACTTTAGAACTTCGTCACCTTTATGGAATTCTTTCTTCAAAATCTGTTTTTCATAAATCATTTTCAGCTTGTCTTTGTAGATTTTAGCGTTATCATAAAACTCAAGTCTTATCTCTTCAGGCTCTTAGAATTGCATTGTCTGGTTTTCAAGTGAAGATTCAAGGTCTGCATTACATGCCTTGATCGCGCAATAAGATTTGTGCTCGATCTCCACAGGTAGATGGAAAGACTTGCCATAGAGCAACCAGAAAAGAGACATGCCTATAGTGGTCTTGTAGGCAGTCCTGTAAGCCCATAGCGCCTTCTCAAAAGCCTTTAACTCCAGTCTTTTCAGGATGGCTTTACAATCTTTTCTAGTATACGGTTCACTTCCTGATTGGAGAATTCAACCAACCCATTTTTCTGAGGGTGCTAAAGAGTGGCCAGCTTGTGATTAACTCCATACTTACCAGCTTGTGATTAACTTCATACTTAGTAAGTAAAGACTTGATAGTCCTATTGTAGAAATGTGTTCCTTGGTCACTGATGATTCCGCTTAGAATGTCATACCTTTGAAAGGTTCTTGGAGTGTTACACAACTCAAATGACATCCTTTGATAAGTGCAAAAGGGCATGTAAAAGTAATCTTATCATGGTCTGCAGGTGCAATCGACATTTGGAAGTAACCTGAAAAACCATCCAAGAAACAATAGTGAGATTTCCCAGATATTCTTTCTAACATTTGATCAATGTAAGGTAATAGAAAATGATCTTTCCTAGTTGCTTCGTTCAATTTCCTATAGTCTAAGTACATTCTCCAAGCGTTTTGAACTCTTGATGGAATAAGTTCATCACTCTCATTTCTCACTACTGTGATACTACTCTTTTTCAGTACTACTTGTATTGGGCTCACCCACTCACTGTCTAATATGACATATATGATCCCCGCACTCAATAACTTAGATACCTCCTTCTTAACCACATCATAAATAAGAGGATTCAACCTTCTTAGTGGCTACTTAGCTAGCTTGGACCATCCATCTAGGAGGATCTTGTGTGTGCAAACTAAGGGATCAATTCCTGGTATGTCCCCTAAAGACCAACCTATAGCCCTCCTATACCTTTTCAATACAGAAACTTATCTCTCTTCTTCAGAACTACTCAAAGAACTGGAAATAATAACAAGCAATTTGCAATCATCAGCAAGAAAGACATTTTTCAAGTTAGGGGGAAGGGGGTTTTAGTTTTAAATCATGAGGTTGCACAATAGAAGGAACTAATTTTAGTATATCAAATGCAATTAGTATGAGTGGTGCGTCCATATGGCTTAGGGAAGAGGATATAAGCTCAGTGCGGTGTATTTGTCCTCCACTTCCCGATTCAGTTCCACCATTAGATGACCTAGAAAAAACATAATTAGGGTCAGTCTGATCGATAGAAAAAGAAAGTAAATCAAAAGTGAGAGTGGTATTAGATGGGTTTAGAACAGTAGCAGGATTACTGCTATCCTCTTCTAATATTACAGCACCACTTGAGGGAGAAATTACATTCATAGCTTGTATAGCAGCTTCTTTATCATTAGTTCTTGCAAAATCAAGAAACATACCTTTCTCAAGGATATCAAGTGCAGAATCAACAGTAATATCAAAATAAAAGGATGCATTAAAATTTTGCAGAATGAAAAGCCACTTATCTATCTCTAAACAATAGACACATGATACGTCGCATCATGATGATTCTTACCTATACTATACCAGTCAGGCTGATGCATATCAGTCTCATGCAAATCTTCTATATCATTATCATGACATTCAATCAAACTAACACCCAAGTAAGAACAATTTTCGTAACCATGGTTTATAGCTCCTAAAAGATTAAATTGCACTTCTTGATCCCTAATTCCTACAGTGATAAGGCACTTCTTCATGTTAATTATAGTCTCAGCAGTCAGAAGAAATGAGCTACCTAGAATCAAGGTTCTCTCAGAAGGAAGCTTACTAGTCATATCCAGGACATAAAAGTCAGTTGGGGAAAACAAGACTTTTGACTTGCACAAGGATATCCTCTAGAATGCCTTTAGGGTATCTCACTGTCCTCTTTGCTAGACCAAGCACTATACTAGTGTATTTTAAAGCTTCAATACCTAAGGTCTTATAAACAGAGGTTGGCATGACATTAATTGCTGCACTTAAGTCAAGTAAGGCATGAGAAATAATAGTTCTACTTATGGTACAGGGGATAGTGTAAGAACCTAGGTCTTTGCATTTAATGGGCAACTGTGGCTTAAATAAGGCACTAACACTCAACCCCAGTTTGATTCTCTCACTATGCCTATACTTTCTCTTATTTTTACATAGGTCTTTGAAGAATTTAGCACACTTAGGCATCTCTTTAATCAATTTAAGCAATGACACATTCACCTCAAGTTTGCTAAACATTTCAAACAATTCATCATTGTCCTTCTTGTCAACAATCTTTTTACTAACCAAGTAAGGATTTGGAAAATGCAAGTCACGAATGTTTACCTTATCATCTTTGGAGTCGGATGGTGATCCTTCCTCTATTGGTCTCTTCATCATAGTTATTGCCTCTTCATCATTTTGCACCATTGGTTGTTTTCAAGGCTTCTCCATGAGCTACTTTTATTGTATGCTTTTAGATTAAATAGAAGTTTTCTTCTCAGCTTGGGAGGTTTCTTGAGTAGTTTTAGCAGAAGGAGATTTAACTTCTATTTCCTCATTAACCGGATCTTCATCCTCTTCATTCTCTTTGAAATTCACTTTCTTAGCACTAATTTTCTTACCACTTATCAATGTGATTGCATTCAAAGATTTAGGATTTATCACTATGTTGGAGGGTATAGAACCACTATTCTTTGCTTACTGCTCACTCAAGTTGTTGGAGATTTGAGTAATAAAAGTGTTCAAGTTCTCATGTTTAGTCTCTATTTGCTCCAACTTGGAGAACACATTTTGCAGACATGAGTCCATCTTATTCCCCATAGCATTCAACTTAACATCGGTTTGTGTCTTCTCATGATCTAATCTTGAATTAATCCCAGTAATGCCCTTCATGATCATAGCAAATTCATCACCCTTAAAAAAATGAAGATGATGTCCCTTGATTAGACACTATTTGATTGGAAGAATTTCCTTGAGTGTTGCCTTGATCTCCACCCTATCTAAAGTTAGGGTTATCTCTCCAACCCGGATTAAAGGTGTTAGAGTAAGGATCCCTTTTTTGATATTGGCGATTCTTATTTTGTAGAGGGCATGAACTTCTTTATATTTAGCACAATTATTGGAAGCATGTATCATGGACCCACAGCACTCACAACCGGCTACTACAACTTAAGATTGACCCGTTGAATTAACTTACTTAACCTTCACATTATTCTCCAAAAGATTGAGTCTTTTCTCCACTTAGTTTCTTAAAGCAGTAATTTCAGCAAGAATATCTTGGGAAGAAGCCAAAGAGGTATTGTACACCCTCCTTGTGTCTCCAGATTGAGGGTCATTAGTAGTCATCTTTTAAAGTAGGTCCCATGCAGTATTGTGACTCATTTCTCTAAGCAAACCATTTGCTGCGACATGAATTGAGGGCTCATGATGTGGAAGGAGCCCTTCATATAATGAGTTTCTTTAAAATATTGTGGTGTGGACACTGGGCTAGAAGTGTTATGAACCTTATCCAATATTCATGCATGGATTCATTGTCTTATTGCACAATACTAGTTATCTCCTTTTTAAGCCTTGAAGTCTTAGAGGCAGGAAAATATTAATCTAAGAATGCTCTTTTCAATTGATCCCAGGTCAATGAGGTGAAATGTTAAGGTAGTGTGTAAAGCCACTCCTTAGCTTTTCCTTCTAAAGTGAATTAGAATGTTATCCTCAATACATCTTCAAGATTTTCCGTGAGTGGTTTCATGGAAGAACACACCATATGTATAGTCCTCAAATGCCTATGTGGATCATCACTTGCAAAGCTATGGAATCTAGGTATGGAAGAAATTAATTCTCCTTCAATTTCAAAGTTCATATCATCAGTATAAAATCCATAATGGTCGTAATCAACATTGGAATTATTAATCTCACTCATGCTTCTAATATCCTCACCATTATTCCTTAGGTTATTCTCACCATGTCTGTTGTTCCTATTAGGCCCATCATGTCTATTATTACCATTTTCACCATCCATGTATCTTACTCTAATTCAACTTCACTAGTAGACAAGTGTTCATTAGAGGTAGCTCTCTCACTAGTTTCTTGTTCACCAGATGACAGACTTAACTCTTATGAAATATGCTCCTCCTTAACAAGAATTTGACTTGCCCTCTCTATTGTCCTCTCTCTTCTAATCTTTTTCACTAACCTCTAAGGTTCAAGACTTAAAGGATTCAGAGGTAAAGCCCTATCACTTTTACATATAAACAGTAACAATAAGAACGAGGTGCAAAACTGACTTACACAACAAGATTTAAGTAAAAAGTAAAAAAAAGGAAGAATCTAATAAGTACAAGTATGTGTGTGTGTGTGTATGAATGTATGAGTATGGATGCTGATATTTATAGTGTATGAGAGAGTGTGAAAACCTATAATATGCACAAGTAATCACAGAATGTCAAAAACTGCACCAAAATGCATAAAGAGCAAATTTCCCAAAACTTGACTTAGAGAATGGAACCTTACACTTAAGAAAGCAATCGAGTAGGCTATAATTAAGCAAACAGGAGCAATGTAATCCAATAAATAGCAACTAAGTCAAAGAGTAACCCAAAACTTTTTTCTAGCCAAGAAAATGCAAAAATGTAATTGGAAATGGACTATGCAATACCAATGCAAGTATGAGGCTCAATACAAAAATCTCAGTCAAACGTTACTTGACATTTAGTTACTAGGAACCAATTTCTTGGTTTCCTGGCAACGGTGCCACATGAAATAACCTGAATTCCGATGTCGCATTGGGGTTACTTCAAAAATTAACCAAGGATTGCATATAGTGCAACCTCAGGTTATTCTCTTTGAGGAACAAAAAAAATGAAATTATTTTTTAAGTAACTAAATGCAATGCAACCTAAACTATAAGATGTGATTTGATTTGAATAATTACCGCTAAAATTTGCAATGAATTAAAATAAATATTAGGGATTTATTTTTTGGTATTTTAAAAATTAAAATGAGTGCTATAAAATGATAATGAGCGAATAGAATAAGAAAAAAAACACAAGTAATTAACAATGATAAACGCAACCCTCCAATTCAATAGTGCAAGCATTCATCACTTAAACAGATATTGAAGTTAAAATAAACGAATCAAGAGTTATAATCGAGCCTTTAATCCAACAACCGAGCCACCTCGAATTGTTACAAAAATATTTTCAGAATTCCAATCTACTAACTGCCCCTAAAATAGTAAAACAGAACTAAGGATACTAAAATCAATAATCAAATTTTACTAAATAATTGGGAAAACAAAATTAATGCTAGCAATAGATATAATGATTAATTCAAGCTACCTTGAATAATTGCCAATTTCACTAAAATCTCAATACAAAGTCTTGACCTAAAACAAAGTAATGAAATTAATCCAAAATTAGCACAATACCAATTGTTAAACAATAATCCAGCCATAGAATCTTCCAATTCAAAGATATAATTAATACGTAATTCCAAATAATTAAATAGTCATCATAAAATTTATGAATCACTAAATGATTAAATGGGTAGAATATAAATGTATTTTAAATTTTCCTATGAAAATCTAAGCTTCTGTCATTGCCATCAAATCAGAAGATTAGGATGAACTACCTACAAAAAAAAATCATTGAAGACATTGTCAACAATGAGCTCCCACGGTTAGCCATGGAAGATGAGAATGAGGGGTTTCGGATTTGTGGGAGATGAGATTAAAAATCGAAATCTAGATCCTCTTCTTTTTAGAACACACACGCATCTCCATCTATAGCTGACGTTGTCATTTTCTCCTCCTCGTTACCCAGACCACGCACCACGCTGCCTCGACGACGCACACACGCTGGTCACGCATTACGCCTCCAGCCAACCACGCACAACCACTTCTACCCAGACCACCACGCACCACCCTTCACGCACACAGACGTCGCGCACACACAGCGCAGCACGCACGCCTCCACCCAGCTCTCCTAGCTTGATGTGACTAATTTTGAATAGTTCTGGTCCACGTCTACTGTGCACTCCAAAACCCTTGCAAAACACGCCTCTCCTACATTGTTTCTGTTCTTCTCTTCAATTCCAGACCTGCAAGCCTCTTCACGCATGCTGTCATTTCTTTCCTGCTTTTCCTTACCACTGCTGCTATCAACGTTGTCATTTTTGTGTCTTCTTCAATGTTTTAAATGCCTTGAACCACTATTTTTAATCTTGTTGAATTCCAATTCCTTCAAACAGCCTACCATAAAAATTACAAATAAATTAGAGTTAATTGTCCAAAATCAATTTATCACAGTTAAACACAAATTAGATGTAAGGCTCAATAATTCAAATAATAATCAAATAATTCCATAAAGACCAATTATAGTGACAAAAAACTTATCCAATTGATATGAAAATATATGTATAAATGAGTTTGTCAACTCCCTTACACTTAGCCTTTTGCACTCCAGGGCAAATTATCAATAGAGAGAAATCCAACAGTAAAATCAATGTAAGCAAACATAAAATTGACAAGCTAAGAATATGCAATCAACTTAAACAACCTCTATCCCTAATCAACCAACATTCATGGAATGCTTCGGTGCAAAGAAACTAATGCAAGAGACATAACAAGATAGAAGGAAAAGAAATATAATAAATCTCTCGTAAGATACAAATGTCTCACTCATCTCTCAAATAAGAAACTTTTCACTCAATCTACTTAGAATAGCACCTACCATAAGCTTGTAAAGCTTTTATTATCTCCACCACTAACATACCATATATTTATGATCAAGGGGACTTTGTGGGGTTGAAATGTTGATGAAAGGCTAATGAATGAATGAAATGGGAAAAAATGACAAATGCATTATATGAGCGTTAAGAAGCAACTCAAAATATGCTAAAGTACAACCATCAAATGAACTCCAATGTGCGATTATCAACTTTAAAGACCTAATTTTTAATCTTCAATCCACCAAGAGATGCCTTATTTCAAACTTTATTCTTTTTGGCCAAATTATTCTTCTCTTTTTTCTCTTTTTTTTTCTTTTTTCAGTATTTTTTGGCAAATTTAATGTACCCTAACCCAAGAAGATAAAAATAACAACATCAATTATGCACATTTAATCATGAAGAAAATAATGTAACTCATGCAAAACACTTGTTCAAAAACAATGGAATGAATGAACGTGAAGGACTCAAAGGGGTAAGCAAAGGTCAATTGAAATGACTTATGATTAGGTAAAGGGGTTTAGAAATAAATTCCCCTATCATGCTCACAAATATAGGTATTAATGTAGCTTTGGAAAAGAATCTATACAAGTTTTGGAAGCTAACCAAGCTAGGTAGAAATCACACAAGATGAGAAAGAAAAGTAAGGCTAAAAAAATTCTTCCAACAAGGCTTTCTCTAAGATATTTCCTCCCTAAAATCAAGCTATACAACAAGGTTAGTAACACTACACCGAAGGCACTCCACTATACTAATCAACTAAGAATAAAAATTAATCAAATCAAAATGCATTCAAACCTTGACATGCCAATGTTCACATGCATAAGCAACAAGGATTTGAAAACAAAACCCAAAGATAGCAAAAGTCAAGTGAGAAGGTGGGAATCACAGTAGCAATCATTCTCAAGAGAAAAACCCAATCAATTTAGCTTAATCAATAAACAGTGCTTAATGAAAAGTCAATAAAATGACAATCCAAGCAGTGGAAAACAATTAAGCAAAAGCAATCCCTCCCCCTCACTTAGCCTATACATTAACCTCAATGTAAGAAAAACAGGTGTAGGCAAAATGGAAAGAGCAAAGGGAAACTAACTAACAATAACTAAATGAAATTATCAACTACAACTACTGCCTATTGGAAAGTTTCCCTCCCACATAGTTATTCCGAACTATCTTAGTAGACAGATATCACCATTAATATAATAGAAAATAAACGAGAAAGGTGGAAGGGAACAACCGTGGGATTAGGGGGTCTTTGATTCTCACGGTAGTGCTTAAGCAGATGACCATTGACTTGTGAAACATGACCAGTTGCTTCATCCACCAGCTCTACCGTACCAAATGAATGCACCCTAGTAACTTTTAAAGGGCCCTCCCACTTAGTGAAAAACTTCCTGGGCATCAACTTTAATTAAGTCTTGAACTTTAGAACTTTATCACCTTCATGGAATTCTTTCCTCAAAATATGTTTGCCATGATCATGTTAGTTTGTCTTTGTAGATTCTGGCATTATCATAAGACTCAAGTCTCATCTCTTCAAGCTCTTGGAGTTGTATTGTCCGGTTTTTAAGTAAAGATCTAAGGTCTGCATTACATGCCTTGATCGCGTAATAAGATTTGTGCTCGATCTCCACAAGTAGATGGTAAGACTTGCCATAGAGCAACCAGAAAGGAGACACGCCTATAGGGGTCTTATAGGTAGCCTTGTAAGCCCATAGCGCCTACTCAAGCCTTTCATTCTGATCTTTTCGGGATGGCTTCACAATCTTTTCTAGTATATGCTTCACTTCCTGATTGGAGACTTCAGCTAACCTATTTGTCTGAGGGTGGTAAGGAATGACCATCTTGTGATTAACTCCATACTTAGCAAGTAAAAACTTGATAGTCCTATTGCAAAAATGTATTCCTTGGTCACTGACGATTGCTATTAGAATGCCATACCTTTGAAAGGAGCTTGGAGCATTAAATAACCCAAATGGCATCCTTCAGTAAGTGTAGGTACCAAAAGGGAATGTAAAAGTAGTCTTATATTGGTATTCAGGTGCAATCGGCACTTGGAAGTAACCTGAAAAACCATCCAAGAAATAATAGTGAGATTTTCCAGATAATCTGTCTAACATTTGATCAATGAAAGGTAATGGAAAATGATCCTTCCTAGTTGCTTCGTCAATTTCCAATAGTCTATGCTTATTCTTCAAACATTTTGAACTCTTAATGGAATAAGTTCATCACTCTTATTTCTCACTACTGTGATACCACTCTTTTTCGGTACTACCTATACTGAGCTCACCCAATCACTATCTGATATGACATATATGATCCCCGCACTCAATAACTTATATACCTCCTTCTTAACCACATCATGAATAAGAGGATTGGACCTCCTTGGTGGTTGTTTAACTGGCTTAGACCCTTCAGCTAGAAGGATCTTGTGTGTGCAAACCAAGGGATCAATTTCTTGTATGTCCCCTAAAGACCAACCTATATCCCTCCTATACTTTTTCAACACAGAAACTAATCGCTCTTCTTCAGAACTACTAAAAGAACTGGAAATAATAACAGGCAAATTATAGTCATCAGCAAGAAAGACATATTTTAAGTTAGGGGGAAGGGGCTTCAATTTTAAATTAGAAGGTTGCACAATAAAAGGAACCAGCTTTAGTATATCAAATGCATTCAGTATGAGTGGTGCGTCCATGTGGCTTGGGGAAGAGGATATAAACTCAGTACGGTGTATTAGACCTCCACTTCCCAACTCAGTTCCACCATCAGATGACCTAGAAATAGCATAATTAGGGTCAGTCTGATCGATAGAAAAAGAAAGTAAATCAAAAGTAAGAGTGATATTAGATGGGTTTAGAACAGTAGTAGGATTACTGGTATCCTCTTCTAATATTGTAGCACCACTTGAGGGAGAAATTACATTCATAGCTTGTATAGCAGCTTCTTTATCATCAGTTCCTGCAAAATCAAGAATCACACCTTCCTCAAGGCTATTAAGTGCATAATCAACACTAATAATAAAATAAAAGGATGCATCAAAATTTTGCGGAATGGAAAGCCACCTATCTATCTCTAAACAATAGACACATGATATGTCACCTTCATATGCACAAAAATCAGAAGAACAGGGGGAGGATAAACAAACAAGTGCATCATGATGATTCCCACCCATACTATACTAGTCGGGCTGATGCACATCTGTCTCATGTAAATCTTCCCCATCATTATAATGACATTCAATCAAACTAACACCTAATTAAAAACAATCTTCATAACCATGACTCACAGCTTCTGAAAGATTAAATTGTACTTCTTGATCCCTAATTCCCATAGTGATAAGGCCCTTCTTCATATTAATTATGGTCTCACTAGTCAGAAGAAATGACCTACCTAGAATCAAGGTTCTCTTAAAAGGAAGCTTACTAGTCATATCTAGGACATAAAAGTCAGCTGGGGAAAACAAGACTTTTGACTTGCACAAGGATATCCTCTAGAATGCCTTTAGGGTTTCTCACTATTCTATCCACTAGACCAAGCACTACATTAGTGTCTTTCAAAGCTTCAATACCCAAAATCTTATAAACAGTTATCGGCATTACATTAATTGTTACACCTAAGTCAAGTAAGGCATGAGAAACAGTAGTTTTACCTATGGTATAGGGGATAGTGTAAGAACCTAGTTCTTTGTATTTAATGGGCAACTGTACTTAAATAAGGCACTAACACTTAATGCTAGTTGGATTCTCTCACCATGCCTATACTTTCTCTTATTTGTACATAGGTCTTTCAAGAATTTAGAACACTTAGGCATCATTTTAATCAATTCAAGCAATGGCACATTCACCTCAAGTTTTCTAAACATTTCAATCGATTCATCATTGTCCTTCTTGTCAACAAACCAAGTAAGAATTTGGAAAAGGCAAGTCACAAATTTTTACCTCATCACCTTTAGAGTCAAATGGTGATCCTTCCTCCATTGGTCTCTTCATGATAATTGCTACCTCTTCATCATTTTGTACCACTGGTTATTTTTGAGACTTCTCTATGAGCTTCTTTTCCTGTATGCTTTCAAATTGAATAGAAGTTTTCATCTTAGCTTGGAAGGTTTCTTAAGTAGTGTTAGCAAGAGGAGATTTAACTTTTATTTCCTCATTAACTGGTTCTTCATCCTTTTCATTCTCTTTGAAATTCACTTTCTTAGCATCAATGTTCTTACCACTTCTCAGTGTTATTGCATTCAAAGATTTAGGATTTATCGCTGTGTTGGAGGGTATAGAACCACTACTCTTTGCTTGTTGCTCACTCAAGTTGTTGGAGATTTGAGTAACAAAAGTGTTCAAGTTCTCATGTTTAGTCTCTATTTGCTCCAACTTAGAGAACACATTTTTTAGACATGAGTCCATCTTATTCCCCATAGTATTCAACTTAGCATCGATTTGTGTCTTCTCGCGATCTAATCTTGAATTAATCCTAGCAATACCTTTGATAAGTCAAATTATTCATAGATGATTTTGGGTTGAATTGGAATGAAGTTGACTTATTTCTATATGGATTTGAAGTTTGATTTGGTTAATTCTCTCACATTTCAACTTTGTTGCTTGATACATACAAATGGATAGATTGTGGGGGTGAAAGGAATAACTTTTCTTGTGGATGTTGGATTAAGGTCATTCAAAGATGCTTGCAAAGAGGACTCCGAGCTCTACAACTTCTATGAAGACTCTGAAGAGGGATTTCGTTGACTGAAGGGTCAAAAGTGCAAAAATTGTGAATAGGAGAATGTCCGTTTAACAAACATCGGCTGGAAAAATGCATTTTCAAACCCAAGAAGGTACGTTTAACGAACATTGCATAGCAAAATGCAATTCTAGACCTAAGAATGTCCGTTTAACAGACATTGGTGGCCCAAACACGATTTGCTCTCCCCTGTTTAGTCAAAACTATGTTTCTTTGGACCCAAGACACTATACATACTCATTTTGAAGACCTAATTAGGGGGCTGGACACTAAAAACAAGGTTACCATTTAAGGAGGCACAAATTAAGAGGAAGATAGGAAGTTTTTGGGGATTGACATCAAGGATTGGAGACAACATTGTCTTATTTTCTTCCCATATTCTCTCTCTACTCTTTCTTAAATGTTGGACATCTTTATGTGTCTGACTTTTAATATCATGTTCTGGAACTAAACCTCATTTAGGGTGAGGGATGTAGACTACTTGGGGATTGATTTGTATTTTATGGTTGATTGAGTGTTGAATGAAAGTTCTTGGGTTATGTTTATCTCTCTTGTATTTCACTGTTGTCTCTATGTTTGATCTCCATAGATGCAATTTTAGGAATCATATGATGTATTAAGAGGTGAAATATGGTTTTATGCTCTAGGAAGTTGAACACCTTAGACTTAGAGATAGAGATATCCTAAGCTAGTGTGATAACTTGTGACTGCTTGTTCTTCATGGATTTAACTAGTTGGTTTGCACATTGAGAGATGGTAATCAACTAGTTAGATACTCTTGTATACTTTGAGAAAAGATATGGGTAAAGTTGTGCAACTGTTTTCATAACCTAACATTCAATCAATCTCATAATGTATGAATCAATCTTTTGAGTTGGTGA
>JANSVA010045981.1:0-13295 GCA_025504915.1 Erythroxylum reticulatum | reverse complement strand
CATGTCACACAATAATTGGTCCATTTGTCATATACTAATTGATCCAATTGTCATTTAATTACTAGTCCATTTGTCACCAATTAACTATGTCAAATGTCACTCAATTATAGGCTAAATCGTCCAAAATTTTCATGTATCAATTTATCCTACCACTTGGAATTTATCCTAGTCCAAATGTACATTTTAACCCATCAATTTCCAATCCACAATATTTAATTCCCATTTTACTAATTGAAATCTAAACATATCAAAATTCAAGACAAACCTAATCACAAGTCACATCACGATCACTTAACTATTTTCATATCCTAGAATAAGTCAATTGAGAGCATATGCTAACTTGTAATGTTCCCAAATATCAATTCTTGTATGAATGCTAATGTTATGCATGTATATGAAATATTTAATCTAGGGTTAAACCCTTAGCATATTCCTAAATAATGAGATATTAAAATTCTCCCTCTTAATAAATTTTGTCCTCAAAATTCTTACCTGAATGGTCAAATAGGTAGGGGTACTGATTTTCCATGTTCTCCTCCATTTCCTTTACAGCTTCCACACTCGAATGATTCTTCCAAAGAACTTTCACTAATCGGATCACTCGATTTCTCAATTGTTTATTCTGATAGACAATTATTTTAACTTGTTCCTCAATAAAACTTAGATTACTAGAAACTTCAATCTTTTGAGTCGGTATCACATGAGTTGGATCTAACCAATATCTCCTAAGCATGCTCACATGAAACATATTATGTATCTGTTCCATTTCAGAAGGTAAGGCTAACTTATATGCTAATGGCCTAATTCTTTCGATTATCTCATATGGTACAATGTACCTCGAACTTAACTTACCCTTCTTATCGAACCTCAACACACCTCGCTAAGGTAATACTCCTAGAAATGCTCTTCTGTCCTGATCCACATAACTCTTCTGTCTATCTTGTGCTACTTTAATTCTACTACAAATCAATTTCACCTTGTCAACAGTATCCTAAATCAAATTTGGTCCTTCGATAATTCTTAGACCCTCTTCATCCTAATATAAAGATGAACGAAAATTTCATCCAAAAAACACCTCATATGGAGTCATACCAATACTATTGTGTTACTAATTATTATAGGCAAATTCAATCAAAGCCACATACTGATCCTAAACTACTTGAAACTCTAGAAAACAAGCTCTGAGCATATCCTCAATAGTTTTAATCGTCCTCTCAATCTAACCATCTATCTGTGGATGAAATGCAGTACTAAAATTTAGTTTTATACTCGAAGATGTCTATAAGCTACCCCAAAATATTGAAGTAAATCTAGGATCCCTGTCTAATACAATGGACACTAGAACCCCGCGTAATCTCACTACTTCATTCATATATCTTTGAGCTAACTGATCTAGTGAGTTATTCTCTCTTATTGGCAAGAAATGAGTCGACTTGGTCAATCTATCAATAATGACCCAAATGGCATCATGTTGCCTCAAAGTCCTCGACAAACCCATAATAAAATCCATTGTTATTCTCTCCCATTTTCACTCCGGAATAGGCAAGGACTGTAACTTACCAATCGAAGCCTGATGCTTAACTTTTATCTATTGGCAAGTCAAATATTTAGCCACTTACTTTTTCATCCCTGACCACCAAAAATGTTTCTTCAACGTATTATACATCTTAGAAGTACAAGGATGTTGGAGTTATGTAAATATAGTGCCTTGGAAAGCAAATGTATTTACTTCTAACTTAATTTTCTACCAGTTACTTTTGTAATGAAAATATTTATTATTAATAAAACAAAAGAGTTTGGTTTTATTTGTATAAGCATTATATATCAATTCATAAGGTACCGAGATTCTTTTGTATGTAATATACATACACATAGAGATGTATGAGAAACATGTATATTATTAGAATTTAAAAATAATTGATTAATAGTTGAATAATCAAGTTGTTCGCTTGATTATGGTTTAGACTATAGTGTTGCGATATATCTCTATGCAAGTAAAGGAGTTTACTTCAAGGGAATGATGAGTTTCATATCATGATAGTAGTTGACTATCGATAATGGCACTATTAAATGAATCTGGAATCATGTATGTTTTAAAGAATAAAGTAGGTCGTTACTTTAATCTTAAAACATACACTTTCGTTTATTATGAACCACGAGCTTGATGAGTAGTGCACTCATATGTGTTTCATTATAATTCTTGATATGATTAGAACGAATTTTTACAAAGTATCAATCCAGGGTCTATATGTTGGAATTATTAATTGAAGCATGTATCAGGAAATATTCACTCAAATAAAGTGTTTATAGTGACATCATCACTTCTAGATATTTTATTGAGATTGGTGATTAAACTGACGTCAATAGTTTGATGCACTAGCTTCCTATCAAGTCTTAACACTAAGGAGAGATCTTATGTGTTGATTACCGTATAGAGTAAAATAGGAGATCTAGAAGGAAAAACCAACATAAGGGCAAAACGGTAATTTTACCCTTTATTGTGTGGATTGCCATAATATTGTTTATACTAGAGTTTACAATTAGACATCTTATTTGAAACATGTGTTCTTATAATATTTAATAATTCAAGATTTCAAGTAATTGTCTTTAATGGAATGACATTTAGTTAATAAGTTGGAATTAATTCTAATGAGATTAAATTAATTCCGAGCTTATTAGAGCTTGAATTATATAAGTCCAATTAGATTCCCTATTTGGCTTCTAGAAAGGTTATCAAGCAATGTAAGAATTACAAATAGAAGTTTTCAAGCCTATGATTGAATGTTGGGCTTACTTTAATTAAATTTTAATTAAAAGCCCATATGAACATTTAGAAATGGGCTAGACTTTGGTTTAATTTAATTAATTAGATTAATTAAATTAAATCAAAGTTATCAAAGGCAAAAGGAGATAAATTGGCATGTAATTGAGTCATAGCTTAAGTTAAAGCACTACCAGGGACAGAAATCATGTCCTGTAGTTATTGAATAAACGGTATTGACTTAGGCCGAAGTAGATTGATGTGTCTTCACCAAAGTTGTATCTTATTCTCTTAGATTTAAATTGGTATAAATTTTTTAATTTTTTGATATGGGAATTGAGAGATATGGGTTGTACAACTTGAATGCATAATCATGCATTAACAAAAATTTTAAATGTCAAATTCTGTGGTATTTTAAGCATAACTCAAAGAATAATGAACCAAATTGAATGATCTTAGTATCAATAGGGACTTAATATATAGGAGAATAATTTGTTAGAAGGAAGTGTTACCAAATTTCTTAACTTTCTTGATGAACTTAATTGTTAAAAATGGACCTGAAAGTGTACTTTTAAACAAATATGAGTTGATCAATGGAATTTGGATATCTGAATGATTAGTGTAACAAAATCAATTATAAGAAATCCGAAATTGTCATGAACATGCATTGTACATAGTTAGTATAAATGATGTGCATTAATGAATACAAATTTGTGCAATATTATGATATGTGTATGTATTGTATGTATAGAGGAGCACATTGAACGACATCATCCAGACATTGCCGGGACTTCAAGGCAATAGTTGTTTGGAGCATACTGTGAGTAACCTAAGATGGTCTCACCATATTGTTTTGTACATTCTTGAACTGTATTGCGACCTTATTGAATTGAACTGAACTGTGTTGATTATGTATTGAATTCCATACAATATTTTTCCGAGGCGTTTTGATGCATGAGAATGATATTGGAAGTGCTACTTGAATGTGAATGCGTCTGCCTAAATGATTTTCTAATTCTCAACTAAAAGGTTGAATGTCGGACCTAGTCCGATGACCATTACTATTGTGACTATTATTGTAATTGATACTGTGACTGATATAATGTTATATTACATGCAAATGAAAGTGACTGAATTGATAACTAAATTATGGCATGCAATTTATTCCAATGCATGTAACATAAAGGAGTTGTGACTGATGTGGCTACTGATACTGTTACTGATGTGAGCTTTAAACTCCCATATATGTCGTTTGAGCCTATGGCTCATTGTGATCAATGAGTCACTGACTGAGCCCAATAATTTGGGATACTATAAAAGTACACAGACACAATAAAATAAAAATGAATATGAGTCCTATACATGTCGCATCCGCGTATAATTTGAATTCGTTGAATGATTTGCGAAGTTGTGTGAATGTTGTTATATGATTGAACTGTATATATGAGAAATGATTTATCTGTGATAGTATTTGATATTTGTTAAGTGGAGTTGAGCTGTATGATTACATGCTATAATTGATCTCATTTTATGACATGAGTGAACCATCGAGGATGGTTACTCTACTGAGTTCGCAAAACTGATCAAAATTGCATTGTTTCTTTCAAAGTTCGAGAGTGAGATGACCTAGCTTCTAAGACTCCATAGAAGCATATTTTGTGCAACTATTATAGTCAGATTTGGCTCAGAGGTCGGCCAGCTGAGATTAAGGACTTAGCTATTTTTTTCATGTTTATTGAATTTAGTGTGTACTTAGTCATTTAAGCTTATAGGATAATGTCGTAAACTTTGGATGGTATTATGTCATATGAAACGATGTAAATTATGGATTTTGATTAATATGATAACATTTTGAGTTTAGAAAATGTGTGATTGATGGTTTAGTATATGATGCCATGTTATGTATAGTGAAGATGATATTGTTAACATATCATTTCTGACAGGCATGTACATGTTTATCTGATGGACACATGTGCATATGTCAGTTGGGAACGGGGTGTTACATTTTTGGTATCAGAGCATGATTTAGCATCTATAGGAATATTTGGTGATATTAAGCGTGAAATGTTGTGGAAATGTCGGATGGTAATTGAAGTTATTGTGTATTATAGGTTATTCGACGTAGGTGAGCAAAAGGAGCACTCAGCTGACTTAAGATTGGAAGGAGCCAGTAGGGAGTCGTCGGTATCTCGACCTGAGCATATGCCTGTAAGAATTCCTGAGAGAAGGGAAAGGAGCTACGATAAACTGTGAAAGCAGGGAGCTATAGATTTCTATGGCAGTACAGACCCTGTACAAGCTGAGGGATGGTTAGAATGGATATAACGAGTATTTGATCAGATGGACTATGAGTCGGATAAAAGGTTAAGCTATGCCATTTCTTTGCTACAAGGCCCAGCTTATCAATGGTGGAAAACTATTCCCAACAGTGCCACCAGGCCTTACACTTTGACTTGGGGATACTTTTTGAGGCTTTTAGAGAAAATTATATGCCTCAAGTATACAAGGATAGGAAGATGAAGGAGTTCATGAATCTGAAACAGGGTGGAATGCCTGTAGTAGATTATGAGATCAGATTTAATGAGCTAATGAAGTATGCTTCTATCTTAATTCCTATTGAAGTATTAAAATGTAGGAGATTTGAAAAAAGCCTAAACATGGAGATTCGGAAAAGGCTAGCTCTTCCTAACCTGAGCAGTTTCACTGAGCTCAGAAAAGCCTCGATCCGAATGGATCAATTGTTAAGGGATGGCTAGTCTGAGCAAAGACCAGAGACTGGTCAGAAGAAGCCTAACGAGTCTCAGGGTGATTCTAGCAGAAGGTTCAGCAAACGTTAGACCAGAACTTTTAGACCACCAGTTGGATCTAGATAGTTAGGATTCAGACGGAGGTGTGGTTTTACTTAGACTGGGAATAACAGGGGTGCAACATCGGATCAGTTGCCACCTTGTCAATATTGTAGGAATAAGCATAGTGATGTATGATGGAGATTGAAAGGAGCCTGCCTGTGGTGTGGCTTACATGATCATTAGGTCAGAGATTGCACATTGATGTCTAGTGCATAGTCTAAAGGGAGAAGGAGTAGTACCTACTACTCAGCAGAGCCGAGCCAGTGAGACTGGATAGAGAGGTTGTGGGAGAGGCAGGATGAGTTTTGGAAGTGTTACTAGGAAGACTGAGGTGTGGAGCAGTCATTTGTAGTCTCAAGCTAGAGTCTATGCCATGATGAGACAGGAGGCTCAGGATTCTCCAGATGTTGTCGTAGGTGTGTTATCATTATTTACTTTTGAGGTTTATCCATTGCTAAATCCTAGATCTACGCATTCATTTATCACACGAAACATGGCATCTAAATTACACTATGATAGAGAGTTCCTGGGATGTGGATTAGAGGTAAGTATACCGATTGGTAGTACTACCATTAGTAGGGAGGTTTATAAGAAGTGTCTGATTCTAACTGATCAGGTAGAATTGGCAGCAAATTTGATTATTTTACAGTTAAAGGAGATAGATGTTATCTTACGCATGGATTAGCTCACTACTCATAGGGCCATCATGAACTGTTATACGAAGGAAGTGATTTTAGAGTCTCCTAATCAACCGAGAGTAGTATTCAGAGGAATTAGCCAAACAGTGCCAACCAGACTGATTTCATTTATTAGTGCTCTAAAGTTAATGTATGGTGGATATGAGGCTTATGTGACCCAAGTGGTTGATACTCGAGCAGAACAGAGTGTACAGGATATTCCTATAGTTAAGGAATTCCTAGACGTCTTTTTTGCTGAATTACCTGGTTTGCCTCCAAATTGGGAAATGGAGTTCACAATTGACTTAGTTCCAGGTACTGCTCCTATATCCATTTCTCCATATAGGATGGCACCTGTGCAACTGAAGGAGTTAAAAGTTCAACTGCAGGAGTTGCTCGAGAAGGGGTTCATTAGGACCAGTGTTTACACCTTGGGGTGCTCCAGAGCTATTTGTGAACAAGAAGGATGGTACTTTGAGGTTGTGCAATGATTACAGGCAACTTAATCGAATTGCAATGAAGAATAAATACTCGTTGCCTAGAATCAATGACTTGTTTGATCAACAGCAGGGAGCTCAAGTATTTACTAAACTTGATTTGAGATCTAGGTATTATCAGCTAAAGATAGTAGAGGTTGATGTACCAAATAGTGCTTTCAGATGCAAGTATGGACATTTTGAGTTCTTAGTAATGCCATTTGGGTTGATGAATGCCCCAGCCATATTTATGGCATTGATGAATAAGGTGTTTCGACCCTACCTAGACTGGTTTATAATTATGTTCATTGATGATATTTTGGTGTATTCAAGAAGTAATAAGGAACATACTCAACATCTGAGAATAATTTTGCAGACTATAAGAGAAAAACAATTGTATGCCAAATTCAGTAAAAGTGAATTTGGCTGAATCAGGTGGTATTTCTGGGTCATATAGTAACGGGGTATGGTATTCAGGTGGATCCAGTAAAAATTGAAGCAGTAATGAGATGGAATACAAAGAAGAATGTATCAAATATCTGGAGTTTCCTCAGATTAGATGGTTATTACTGGAGGTTTGTCGAGGGGTTTTTTTTAATCTCAGCCCCTCTAACTAAATTTCTAAGGAAGAATGTTGCATTTAGATGAAATGACAAGTGCCAGAGAAGTTTTGAAGAGTTGAAACATAGGTTGACTACAGCATCGGTGTTGACTATCCCATTAGGATCCGATGGATATGTGGTATATAGTAATGCGTCTCAGGGACTGGGATGTGTATTGATGAAACATAACAAGGTGATAGCCTAGACATCGAGACAATTAAGGTCTCACGAGATAAATTACCCGGTACATGATTTAGAGCTTGCAGCAGTAGTTTTTGCTCTAAAAATTTAGAGACATTACTTATATGGCGAGACATTGCAGATATATATTGATCATAAGAGCTTGAAGTATCTGTTAACTTAGAAAAAGTTGAACATGAGACAGAGGAGATGGAGAGAGTTACTAAAAGAATATGATTGCATAATTGAGTATCATCTAGGGAAGGCTAATGTAGTGGATGATGCTTTGAGCAGAAAGTCGAATACCAGTGTAGCTCAGATCCAGTTATTGAGGTTACTAAGCTTGATACAGTTGAGAGCTTTGAATGTGGAGTTGAATTTAGAACAAAGTGAAACATTGACAACTATATTGAAATTAAGGCCAATGTTACATGATCGGATTAGAAGAGTATAGAGTAAAGGTCCTGAAATAGTGAAATTGATTGAGAAAGTTAAGAAGAATAAAGATTCTAAGTTTGAATTTAGAGATGATATGTTGTGGCCAAAATAGAAACTACGTGTGCCTAATGTTGATGATCTGAGGAAGGAAATCTTAGAAGAAGCTCATATGGCCGCTTATGCTATGCATCCAAGTACTACCAAGATGTATAACACATTGAAAAAATATTTTTGGTGGCCTAGAATGAAAAAGCAAGTAGCAGAGTTTGTTTCTAAATGTATAACATGCCAGTAGGATTGCCTAAGACTCTGAGGCAGAATGATGCAATATGGGTTGTGGTGGACCAATTAACTAAGTTGGCTCATTTCATACCAGTATGGGAGACCAATACATTAGACCAGTCGGCTCAGAGATATGTGACTGAGATTATGAGATTGCATAGGGTTCTAGTGTCTATTGTATCAAATAGGGATCCTAGATTTACTTCGAGATTTTGGAAGAGCTTACAGTCAGCTATGGACACAAAGTTAAATTTTAGTACAGCATTTTATCCTCAGATAGATGGAAAGAGTGAGAGAACTATCAAGACTGTTAAATATATGCTTAGAGCTTATGTTCTAGAATTTCAGGGAGCTTGGGATCAATACATAGCATTGATTAAGTTTGCTTATAACAATCATTATCATAGCAGCATTGGGATGGCACCATATGAGGCGCTATATGATAGAAAATGTCGATCGCCTCTATATTGAGATGAAGAAGGTTTGAGAATGATTCAGGGTCCAGAACTAATATAGGATACTGTAGAGAAGGTGAAATTGATCAGGAGTTGAATAAAAGCGGCTCAATATAAACAAAAAAAGCTATGTGGATCAGTATAGAACGGATATGGAATATAATGTTGGAGACAGAGTCCTTTTGAAAGTGTCGCCTTGGCGTGGTGCACTGAGATTTGGTAAAAAGGGCAAGTTAAGTTTGAGATACATTGATCGTTATGAGATTCTTAAGAGGATTGGATCTTCAGCGTATAAGTTAGCTTTACTTACTGAGATGTCTCAATTGCATAACGTGTTTCACATAAGTATGTTAAGAAGATACAGATCTAATCCTACTCATGTATTACTGGCTCAAGATGTTGAGATTGATAGCAAGTTGAGTTATATTGAGGAACCGATCAAGATAGTGGGTTATAAGACAAAGCAGTTGAGAAAAAGAGTGATTCCATTTGTTAAAGTTCATTGGAGAAATCACTCGACTGAGGAAGCAACATGAGAAACTGAGGATCATATGAGATGTCAGTATCCCTACTTATTTGAATCTCCAGGTAAGAATTTCGAGAACGAATTTTTATTAGGAGGGGAGAATTCTAACATCCTATCACTTGAATTAAGATTAAAATGATGTTTATTAGAGATTAATGAGAAATTAGGAAGCATAATTCATACTCATGCATCATTGTATATTCACACATATGTGAATATTTATTTTGATTCATTCAAAAAATTGTACCTGCATTGACATTTTTCGGGTATAATTAATTGTTAAAAAATGAAATTAAAATGTGAATTGTGAATTCTTTGAGCTGAATATTTATTTGAAGAATAATCTAATTATTTTCGATTTTTGGTGAATTTTTTGAAATTTTTTAAAATTTGGGGTATTTTTCCGATTAAGAAAAATAAGAAAAATAAATAGACTAGTTAAGTTGTGACAAGTGGTAGCATTATATAATGACACGTTTCAACCATGCAAAGTGCCATGATGAAGTTTTCCTCTGCTATTGTTTATTCACAGTGAAGGTTTTGATAATAAAAAAACCCTCCTTGCTTATACATCACCGAAACTAGTCCATATATATTGTTTTATCATTGATTCTTACTGTTTGCTTGAACCACCGAAAGTTTTGTCTACTCTCAATGTTGGAGTTTTTGTTGGAAACAAGTAAGCTGCTCTTTCATTTTCATGGTTATATTAAGGATAAATGAAAAAGAAATGATGTTTTCATGCTTGTGGATGGGTGCATGCATGAACGTTTTTGGGCTGTAAATTGATGTTAAAAAATGCAGAAAAGATGTAGAAAGTGATGAAAAACTGTGAGTGATGTTTTGTTTTTTTTAAATTTGATTTTGCATTTGAGATGAAAATAATGAAACTATATTATCAAATGAAGATTTGTATGAGGTTATTGTTGGATTTTAAATCACATGCAAAATCATATATGCAGAAAAGTTGATAAACACGTGCTCGTTTTTTCATAGTATATGCATAAATGTTTGGGTATTGATAGAGATGGATTTAAATGAGGTTAGAGTTAAATAGGACATTGAGCATAATGAGGGGTTGTGCATTAAGGAGTAAAATGATAGAAAGCGTGGGCTGATGTGAAGGAAAAAAAAAGGGAAAGGTACAGAAGTTATAAAAATACAGTAGAGGGAGAAAGTGAAGGTGAACCTTGGATTTTTTGATTTGTTGTGAGTTGTTGAGCTGAAAAGAGAGTATGAAAGTTGGTTTGTGTAATGGATGTAGTAGATATGAAGTGGAAAAGTGGAAAAAAATAAAGAGTTTTCAGTGGAGAAGATGAAGTCTGCAATCTAGGGAGAGGAAAGGTGGTGGTTTACATGTATGAGTTATAAACTAGAGTATCTCATTGAACAACCCTAAGTCTTTTGGCTATAACTTTTTCTTCGGAACTCCAAATGACTAAAAATTTAGATCAATGGATTCATAAAACATTTTTCTTTCTCTCCATAAAAACTTAGAGTTATCTGAATTAATTTGAAAGTGATTGATAGGATGAAAGTGTGGAAGTCTGCTGGAATGTTATGAATTGGAATTTTTTCATGAACATGCTTGTCTATTCTAATTATAATTTGATCTGTGGATTTCTCAATGAGTTTATTTTTAATTTAGATTAAACTAGAAAAATATTTATACAAATTTTGTGAAGAATTCAAATTTTAATTCTATCTCTAATATTTTCAAAATTGGCATGTAATTGAGTTATAGCTTAAGTTGAATCACTACTAGGGACAGAAATCATGTCCTATAGTTATTGAATAAACTGTATTGAGTTAGGCCGAATTAGATTGATGTGTCTTCACAAAAGTTGTATCTTATTCTCTTATCTTTAAATTGGTATAAATTTTGTAATTTTTTGATATGGGAATTGATAGATATGGGTTATACAACTTGAATGCATAATCATACATTAACAAAAAATTTAAATGTGCACAATCTGTGGTATTTTGAGCATAACCCATAGAATAATTAACCAAATTGAATGATCTTAGTATCAGTAGAGACTTAACTTATAGGAGAATAATTTGTTAGAAGGAAGTGTACCAAATTCCCTCACTTTCCTAATGAAATTAATAGTGCAAAATAAACCCGAAAGTGTACTTTTAAACAAATCTAAGTTGATCAACGGAATGTGGATATCCGAATGATTAGTGTAACAAAATAAATGATAAGAAACCCAGAATTTTCATGAACATGAATTGTACATAGTTAGTATACATGAATGTGCATTAATGAATAGAAAATTGTGCAATATTATGATATGTGTATGTATTGTATGTATAGAGGAGCATATTGAACAACATCATCCAGACATTGCCGGGACTTCAAGGCAATAGTTGTTTGGAGCATACTGTGAGTAACTTAAGATGATATCACCATATTGTTTTGTACATTATTTAACTATATTGTGATCTTATTGAATTGTACTGAATTGTGTTGATTGTGTATTGGGTTTTGGACAATATTTGTCCGAGGAATTTTGATGCATAAGAATGATATTGGAAGTGTTACTTGAATGTGAATGCGTCTGCCTAAATGATTTTCTGATTCTCAACTAAAAGGTTGAATGTCGGACCTAGTCGGATGACCACTGCTATTGTGACTGTTATTGTAATTGATACTATGACTGATATACTGTTATATTACATGCAAATGAAAGTGATTGAATTGATGACTGAATTGTGGCATACACTTCATTCCAATGCATGTAATATAAAGGAGTTGTGACTGATGTGGCTACTGATACTGTTACTGATATAAGCTTTACGCTCCTGCATATGCGGTTCGAGCATATGGCTCATTCTGATCAATGATTCACTGACTGACTGATTGAGCCCGATAATTTAGGATACTGTAAAAGCATACAATCACAACAAAATAAAAATGAATGTGAGTTTGATATATGTCGCATTCGCATGTAATTTGAATTCATTGAATGATTTGTAAATTTGTGTGAATGTTGTTATATGATTGAACTGTGTATATGATAAATGATTTATCTGTGATAGTATTTGATATTTCTTAAGTGGAGTTGAGCTATATAATTACATGCTATAATTTATCTCGTTTAATGACGTAAGTGAACCATCGAGGATGGTTACTCAACTGAGTTTGCAAAACTCATCAAAATTACACCATTACTTTTCAAGTTCGAGAGTGAGACGACCTATCTTCTAAGACTCCGTATAAGAATATTTTGGGCAACTACTACTATCAGATTTGGCTCAGAGGTCGGTCAGCTGAGATTGAGGACTTAGCTATTTTTTTCATGTTTATTATATTTGGTGTGTACTGAGTCATTTAAGCTCATAGGATAATGTTGTAAACCTTGGATCGTATTGTGTTGTATGAAATAATGTAAATTATGGATTTTGATTAATGTGATAACATTTTGAGAATAGAAAATGTGTGATTGATGGTTTAGTGTATGATGCCATGTTATGTACAATGAAGATGAGATAGTTAACATGTCATTTCTGATAGGCATGTACACGTGTATCCGATGGACACACGTGCATACATCAGCTAGGAATGGGGTGTTACATACAATCTATAACTCTTCTGATGTTAGTTGATAGACCTTTAAGCCATATCTTAATCAAAAATGTTCCTCTAGAAAATCATAGGAATTAGGTCTCCTATCCCTTTAGAAAATCATAGGAATTAGGTCTCCTATCTCGTATCTAAAAAGTCAAGTTGCAAGTTTTTATAAGTTTTGTGAACTCAACGAGTGAACCATCATTGGTGATCTCACTCAGGTCAAATACACAAATATCATACATTTCATATACATTCTTTCATAACATATATAACCTAATCAATCATGTTATCATGGCATATCGCTTCATCATCACAATTTCAAAAAATGTTACGTAGTCATACATTTCATAATCATAAATATACAAATGCAGATGCATATGAGACTCCAGATTTGTTATTATTTATTGTGACAGAGTGCCTTTTAGATACAGATACAGATACTGGCCCATTGGGCTTAGTCAGATATAGAAAT
>JANSVA010045951.1:0-13297 GCA_025504915.1 Erythroxylum reticulatum | reverse complement strand
AAGTCCAATTATATTAGTTCTCCACCATTAGCTATTGATTCAATTAATGATATTTGTAAACTATTTACAAAATATCACTCTATCTTGGCCAAAGATTTCCTATATCAATATTAATCGAGAACATCGGAACATTCTCTCTAATTACTTTAAGGTGATGAATCATATTTTGATCATTCGACCATCTTCATATAGTTTATGCTACATCCAATCACTACTGATTAAACGACCTTTGATAAATTAGATCATAAGTAGTATCAAAACATACCAATCCCTATACAAGATAACTTTTTTTTTGAAAAAGAAAATTGATTAAATGAAGAAATAAAAGTTACAAATACAAGAGAGTTCCAAGATTAAAAAAAAACGAAAATTCAAAAACAAGAAAGCCTATCCCATCATATTAGCAAAAAATAGTGTAAGGAATAACATGACTGCGTTTGAGCTTCCGTAATAATTGAAAATCTATGCTGCATTTGATCTATTCATTGGCGCCTTAGCGACCCCACTAAAATATGTATTAAGAAAAGCTACTTTCCAAGTAGATCCTTAGATATGTAGAGAGGAGCATATTGTTGGTCTGCATCTTTGTTGTAGCTTCTTCGTCATAATAATCTCCCGAACCTCTACTAAAATTAAGGATGTTAGACACTCTTTCGTGGTTGATCAATGCTTGAATCGTCAGAGATTTCTCTCTCTCCATAACCTATAAATACAAACGCCCAGTACAATGATCTGGATAGGTGATTGTGCAGAAAGTCCATTTGTAATCTCCAAAATAGTTCCTAGATTCATCCAATAACAAAAAGTCGTGACATAATTCGAAATTGCCTTGTTGAAAGGACAATAAAAAAAGAGGTGGTTGCAAGATTCAATCTGCATGAAGCACACTGGACAGTTGATATCCATTTGGATATAAGGAATTCGGTCTGTTGTAGAAAGTTTGTTCTGGATAGCTAACTAGTAGATAAAAGATATTCTCGACAATAAGAATTTATTCGATACCTTTATGGACCAAGGGATTGCAGGTCGATGTCTGCATAAGTTATCACAAATAACACTGCTAGTGAGCTTCTCAATTGGAATGCCTTTCTAGAAAAAGATGTCAGGTTCCTGTGGAGTGGGAGGAAAGCTAGGCTAAAATTGCATTAGACTTTTGGGAAAATTCCAACAATTTCCTTCTATGAATGAGTTCATTCGAGTTCTTGAAGGAAAAGAAGAAGATGCTCTTGGAAAATGCATCAGTTGTATTAAAGGTCCCCTGTTGGACCAGTTGTCAAACCATAGGGAGGCTAGGTGGCCATCCTTAATCTCACAAGAGCTTTCATGATGAACATCATCTCTCAATTTCAACAGTTGAATAAGAAAAAAAGAGTGGGTACTTTTCGATTTGATAGCCCATATGCTCTTCACCTTAAGGAAATATTCATGTAGCCATTTTATCCACAAACTCTTCTTATCCTCTAAGATCTGCCATAGTCTTTTGAGAATGAGGGAATGATTAGCAACTTTAATGGAAAGGATGTTCAGTTCTCCTTCTTGTTTTGGAAAACAGATATCGGCCCATTTCACCTTTACGGCACTAGGGGAACCATTTGGATGACTTCATAGGAAAGATCTAAGAATTCTTTCAATTTCATTGATGATTCTTTGTGATAAGAAGATATGAGAGCTCCAGCACACATGTAAGGAATTTAGGACGGATTTAACTAGTAAGGAATTTGTTCACCCAGGATTTTACTCTCTTCTATATCCTGTCCAATAGAGGTCGACATTCCATAAAGGTTAGCCTCTTTGTCAACACTAGAAGGCCAAGGTAAAGCAGAGGGGGAGTTTGCAATCTCATTCCAATTGCGTCTGTAATAATGATTTCCATGTGAGCTGCACTTTTAGACAAAAGGAAAAGGCTTTTGTGTGAATTAAGATGAAGACCAGAAGTGTGTTTAAAGACATTGAGAGCATGCATAAAGGAGCGAATTGATTCCATATCAGCCTTACAAAAAAGAAGGTCATCGGCAAAACAGAGATTAGTAAGGTCAAGTTTCTTGCACTTTGAATGGAGTTTGAAGTTGTTGTTCGAAGTAATCTCCTTCTTTATGATTGCATTTATAACTTCCATGGCAAGTATGAAAAGGTAGGGGGAGATGGGATCGGCCTGCCTGAGACCCCTTTCTACTTTGAAATATAGGGAGGGGGAACCATTAACAAGAACTGAGAAGGAGGTTGAAGTTATACATTCAAGGATCCACTTGGTGAACTGAACTAGAAACCCAAATGCATTCGGCATATATCGTAAGAATTTCCAACTGATACTATCAAAAGCTTTATAGAAGTCAATCTTTATGGTACAGTTCGAAGGGCTATTGGAAGTAGAATAACCCTTCAATAGTTCTTAAACAATAAGTATGTTGTCTCCAATGTGCCTATTCGCCAAGAAAGAATTTTGGTTGTCATTAATCAAAGGAGCAAGACCTCTCTTCAATCTATCAGCTAGAATTTTTTATATCACTTTATAAAGGAAGTTTGCACAAGAAATGGGACGGTAGTCCGTAAAGCTTTATGGATTTGATCCTTTAGGAATCAAACACAAGAAGGTTTTGTTAAACTCCTTGAGAAGAACTCAGTTTCTGAAGAATTCATGAATTGCTTTCTTAACAAAGCCACCTATTAAATTCCAAGAATGTTGGTAAAAGTAACCATTAAGTCCATCGAGGCCCGGGGCTTTCTTCCCATTCATTGCAAAGACACACTTCTCAATCTTGCTTTCCTCTACTAGTCTAGTTAATAGAGTAAAATATGTCGGAGAAATTTGGTGCAAGTTGAGATGGTGGAGGTCTCCACTTGAAATATCTGATGGTACTTTAGTACCAAGGGAAGAGCTAAAGAATCTGAATGCTTCTTCATGTATTTCCTTCGGATCCGTGATGACTGTGCCATTATGGGAAGTGATGGATAAGATTTTGTTGCTATTCTTTCTAGATAAAATCGAATGGAAGAAGAATTGAGTGCAACTATCCCTATCCTGAAACCAGTTCACCCTAGCTCTCTACTGCAATAGTGAGGAGTGATTATTTAGTTCTTGGAGGTAATTTGAGAGAGCATACTTTTCCTGGTCAATTAAAGGTTGAATGTCAGGATTGGAGGATAATAAGGATTGTATTCTTGTCAACTCCAATCTAGTTTTGTTGATAGCTTCAACACTAGGCCCTTTGGAAGAGTTTAGAATTTTCAGATGTTGCTTAATAACTTTTAACCTTTGTGTACAACAACATTGTTTTGTTCCCTTAATAAAAAGCATAACTCCTTCTCTGCAAGCAATAGGAAAGCCCGAGTCATGAACCAGATAGTTGTTGAATCGGAAGGGGTGAATTTTAGCCACAAGAGTAGACAAATTTGACACAAGGATTGGCGTATGATCCGAAAATAAAGGGTCCATAAAAGTTGCTAGATTGCTGGGGAAGTGTTGAAGCCAAAGATCGTTAACAAGAGCTCGACCTATTTTTTTCCTGATGAACCATCTAGCCTTTTGTTTGTTTGACCACGTGAAAGAGTGACCAATGAATTTAAGGTCAGTTAACCTTACATGTTCCATAAAGAGTGGAGTTGAAATCCCTACTGACAAGCCATGGTTTGTTGATGGTAGCACTAATCTATCAGATGGTGTTCCAAAGATCACGAGGTTGGAATTCAAAATTGCTTACATAAATAAATGAGATGTTCAGATCAACATTCCCCTGTAGAATTACTACATGAAGGTGCATAAACTGGTTAGTAGCTTCGAGGAGTTCTACTTTACCTCCTCTGAGTTGTAACAAACGATTATCCTTCTATAAGCATGATGAGTATGATTAGAAAAGACTCTCCATTGAGAACCTAAAATATTCAACTTATTTAGATTCACTAACCTTATTTTTATTTCCAATAACCCAAGTAAGATAGGTTTCTCACGCCATACAAAATCCTTCAGAGCTAACAATTTTGAAGGACAATTTATTCCTCTAACATTCCATGCCAAGATAGTCATATGATATTAGAGGTGGTTTGAGGTCTTTACCTTTGCCTCGTTGGGATTTTCTTTTAGAGAGTGAGTGAGAATTACCACTATCTTCATCCTGAGAAAAGTCTTGAGTCAAGATTGGAACACCCTCAGCCATAGCCATATTGTCTTGAGATGAAACATTATTGTATGAAGCCTCTTTGTGTTCAGAGTCGGCAATAACAGGTAAAGGTACATCACAAGGAAGGGTAGCTTCCACAACATTTGAATCATGCAAGTGGCCATTATCCAGTTCCATAGTGGTGGTATTTTTATCCATAGGCAGTATTATAACTGGCTGGGGCACAACAGAAGCAACTCTTTCTTCATTACAATCAATAGTCTCAGTAACATTCAAACTACTAGTACTTTGATTTCTAGCTAACAGACCTTCATCCCCTTGATTCATCAACTCTTAGTAGTTACCTGTCTTAAAAGTTTTACTCGTGGGTCTCCAGATAGCAGGTTAAGTTTTGGTAAGGGGCCTCCAATGGTATAAAATAGCAATGTTGTCTTCTCATAATTGATTCCCCTCTCTTAGCCTCATGATTGGCATTTCATCAGGGAGCTCCTTAAAGACTTCAATACTCACACATATACAGGCATAACCTATTCTCTTCTTGGTTGTGGTGTTTTCATCCATGCACAAAGGTTTTCCGATGTCGGTAGCCAATTGACTGAGTCTTGGAGTAGTCCAATACTCTAGCGGGACGTTATGAAAGTTAATCCAGATGGGGAGAATTTGGATTTTTATGGTTTCAAATTTCGATCTAGGTTGCCATATTTGCAGAAAGATTGGCTGACTCCCTAAGTGCCATGGTCCCTCTTCTAGTATTCGGTTGGCTGTAGATGTGGAGGTGAAAGAGAAGAGGATGAGGTTGTCTTCTGTGAGTAAGACATCAACGAGTCCTCTGCTTTTCCATAACTTGTTAGCCCAACACATAATAAGAGGAAAAGGCGGTCTTTGGTCTAGGAAAAAGTCGACTAAAGTAGTTTTCCACAAGTTAGCTCCTTCTTGAAGTGTACCAAGATCTAAGCAGACGATGAGCTTCCCTTCAATTTCAGTCAGTGGTTTATAGCATAGTGTAGAGTCTATGGTGTCTCCTACCACTTGCTTCCATATTTTTGGGAGGCTAGAGATAGCACCAGAAAGTGAAGACTGAGGAGGTGGTTGAGGTAGGGCTAGGTCGGAAGGCAGAGGTGGGAAATCCTTAGCCTTGGGTGGGGAAGAAGCTGACATGGTGACGAAGGGCGGGAAAAATTGAAAATGAGAGAGGAAAGGACGAGGGTGTCCTTAAGGGAAGTTCCAGGGATGGGGAGAATGAGAGAGGAAAGGACGAGGGTGTCCTTAAGGGAAGTTCCAGGGATGGGGACGATGAGAATGAGTGGAGATGGTAAAGTATAGAAGAAGGGCTAAAGGGTAGAAGAAACAATGTGGGGAAAAAGATTCAGGAGCTAGATCAGGTAAGTGGAGAGAATCGGAGATGAATCTAGAGGGAAGGCAGAGCATCTCTCTCTCTAACCCATATTTACTGTGGTTGCTGTTATTTGTTACTTTTCAGTATACAAGATAACTTTGATGACCTCAAGTCAAAGGATCACTTATACAATCATCACAATGAGAATTCTATAGACATACAAGTAATGTTCCAAATGGATTTTTCATATCGGGTCTGTTTAGTGAACTTGTTCTCTAGTAAGCACCCACATGTTTATTTAAGTATCTCTATACTTCAGCCTATAAGATCGATTACTTCCTTCATAAGGAAAAACAAAACATGTGCTAGTCTTTTTCTGTTCTATTAATGTCTAATCATAATAGAATAATGACTAGGAATATTTATCAATAAGACATAAATATAATATGAATCTTATAATTATAATCTTATTATAATTGCATTTGCAATCTACAATTATCCCATAGACTTTATCATACATATCTAAACATGTACCATATAAGGAATACTTTTTAAATAATTTGTCACTAAAGTACAACCAACGTGATTGGTTGAATGACATAAACCAACAAATTAATTCCTGTCAACACCAAAATGCAATTATTTGTTTGCAATGATAGCTGGCATTAGCGTTTTCAAGCAGGGAGAGGAATAAGACCAATAGTTGATTGTATGCTAGATTATTCTCCAAATACAAGATGTGAGGATGAAATTAGACGGAGGTTACGGAACTCTCATAAGTTTACTGCTCAGTGATCACTTCCCCTTTTCACAAGCTGATATGGAGTGCTAGAACAGCTACTCACACTCATTCATACTTTGGTTAGCAGCCGGACTAACAACGTTCATTTTCAGTGGTTTTGATTTACTTTCTAGGATCCACGCAAGTCAAACCATCTAGAACTTGGAAATCTTACATGATACCTACTTCCTAGTGTTTTTTTTTTTAATAATCATTTTTAATGAATGGAATTCGAAGAATAGAAAATTGGTGTGATTCCAAACCAAGTAATTTCTTCTATGCCTCGTTACTTCGTTGTCAAGGAAATGAGTTTGGAACGATCGAGGCATTGTCAATCAAGTTTCGAAGAAACTACAAGAAAATCATGAAAGTAATTTAAATGTACGTATTGGATGCTTGATTGGTTTGTGAAATATGAGCTGAAGTGAGGTGAGAAAGACATATCAATTGTGTTAATGTTTTCAACTGATTTTAATTCATATATAATCACTATTTTCCAATTTATGTAACAACTTGTATATCTTTATTATATTACATTAAATTATTTGATAAATCATTAATTTAAAATATTCTACAAATATGTATAGAAGTTAAAGGCTTCATGACATTCCTTCTTGTGTGAAACAATTACAAAGTAAAATTAAGATGAGAGCGACAAACAATTTCATTAAGTTCTTACGTTTAAGTCACGAAGGATAAAGAGAAAATTGGTCAACTTAGGAATTGCAGAAGCAGCAAAGCTTCTCATAATTAAGTCCCTAGAAGCCAAAATGGAGGCAAGTGTAAAGTTATAAAAGTCTCTTTTGGGGGTCTGATTATAAGACTTGAGGAGATGCTTTGGACTGCTAATGTATGATGCGACCACCCACCACCTCTTTGCACTAGTGTTGTTTTAATTCCATTTTGCCTGCTAGCCTAACAATAATCTAAAAAAAGCTTAAACCAGAAAGCAATTCCAGTTTTTTGCCTTCTCTTTTTCAATCCCATCCTTCCTCTCGCAGAAAACAATACCATAACCAATGATCATAGCCATGCAACAGAAAGAAACAGACCAAATTCTGGTTCAAGAAACCTCATGGCTCTAGCAACGTAGAACCAGAATTCTCTCGCCCTCTCCAATTTCTAGTGTTTGTTTGCATCGGACAGAGAGAGGAAGAGTTTTAGAACGTGGTTCAATTTCAGGAACTCCCATATATGTGCTTTGTTCTCCTTTTTATTCCATTAAAAGAGAGGGTAACACAGCAACACCGAAGAACGGGGAAAGGAGCAGACTTGCTGGAGATCAATGCAATTTCCATTGAAATTCTCTCAACATCTCATATGGGTGTTTCTGATAATTGCTTCAATCTCTTTTTCTTATCTGCTGGCCTCTCCCACCTCTGAAATTCACCATATCTGCGGCTCCTCTGATGACTCCATCAATTCCAACGCTTCTTCCGCCATCTTCTCCAACTTCATCATTGTCATGGACTCGTTAATGCGAAAAGTCGCCAATAGTCGATGGGCTGACGATTCTGTTACCATCACATTGCCGGAGGTTTACGCCTTAGCGCAGTGCTTTGGTTATGTCTCCAATGTCGACTGCAAACTCTGTTTTGACGAAGGTGGAGGGAAGCTTCCTAGCTGCCTTCCTGCTTATTCTGGTCGCATCTACTTCGAAGGCTGCTTTCTTCGCTACGGAACAAATGATTTCTTCCAAGAATCTGTTGATCCAAACTATGATTCGACGAACTGTTCCGCACCAAGTGGCGATTTAGCAGACACCTCTTTGCATATGGCGTTTAAGAGCGAGGTTGCGCAGGTGATTCTACAAGTCACTGAATTGGCTCTCAAGAACGGAACTTTTGGGACTCTGGCATCGAGAGGAGTTCTTCCTGTTTATGCATTGGCTCAGTGTTGGGAGTCTCTTAACAAGGATGCTTGTAGAAAATGCTTGACAATGGCGGGTTTAAAGTTGACGCAGTGTGCTCCTGGGTCAGAAGGAAAAGCTCTGTTCACTGGTTGCTATATGAAGTATTCTACAGAAAGGTTCTTTTACAGTAACTTAGAAACAAAAGGTTTGGTTGGCTTTTATATCTCTCTTCTCTATTTGTGTACAAATGATTGCTTTTACTGGGTCAAATTGTTAGCCTTGCTGTTCTTTTCAGTTTGACATGGTTCCCTGCTTTTTAATTGTATAGGAAGAGACGCAGGCATTGTAATAGCAATCGTTTTATCAGCAGTTGCATTTCTTCTGCTGTCTTCAATTGGAGCTTTTATAGGGTATAGGAGACTATCAAAAAAGAAAGAAGGTGAAATTCTATCCATCAACCAACATTTCTCGTATCCACTCTTTGAATCTCCCCAACTCAAATTCACTCGTGTCCTTAGCTGAGTTATTGTTTTTTCTACAGAAAACAATCGTCTTGGGCCATTTACAGGCGCCCCTAGTTTGAATTTCAAGTATGAAGTGCTGGAGAAGGCAACTGACTTTTTCCACGAGTCTAGGAAATTGGGCCAAGGAGGAGCAGGTTCTGTGTTTAAAGGGACTCTCCCAGACGGAAGCACGGTGGCTGTAAAAAGATTGGTGTTCAACACGAGACAATGGGTGGATCAGTTCTTTAATGAAGTTAACTTGATCAGTGGCATTCATCATCCAAACCTTGTAAGCCTTTTGGGTTGCAGTAGTGAAGGACCCGAGAGCCTTCTTGTGTATGAATATGTACCCAATAGGGGTCTCGATCAAATACTATTCAGTAAGTTATCTAGTGCTAGTGCAATATAAGTATGGAGTGACTATTTTGTTCTGAAATCTTCATATCTGCCTGTAAATTTTGTTTTTCAGACATTTAACGTTCTGAGCTTTCACTGTTACAGTTAGTAACACAATACAGGCTCTCAGCTGGAAGCAGCGATTCACTATTATTCTTGGAACAGCACAAGGGCTTGCTTATCTTCATGGAGGTTGCGGGGTGAAAATCATCCACAGAGACATAAAGACCAGCAACATCCTCCTTGATGAGAACCTGACTCCAAAAATTGCTGATTTTGGACTTGCTCGCTGTGCCCCTAGTGATAATTCCCATATCAGTACTGGCATTGCAGGAACGCTGTAAGAAAACAAGTTTTTCTGTTTTTGCTTGCTTGATTGTTTGGTCCAAGACCCGTTAAACTGGATTATTGCTGTCTTTTGTAGGGGTTATGTGGCTCCTGAGTATCTTATTAAAGGACAATTAACAGAGAAAGCTGATGTTTATGGATTCGGAGTTCTTGTTCTTGAGATAGCAACTGGTAAGAAGAACAGCGTTTACTCGCAAGGATCGAACTCAATTTTGCATTCAGTAAGATTCTTGTTCCTTTTGCTCCTATCCATATCATTCGCAAGCTAACATCGCATAATAATTAGGTTCGTATTAGATCATGCAAGGTTTGATGGCACCTTGGCCCTGTTCTAAACTACTAACGATCTCACACCAAATATATTTTACAGTCCTAAAACTTAATTTCTATAATTTGTCATATATTACATGGAGTGAAGAGCTTCTGTTTCTTGCTTCAGGTGTGGAAGAATTACAAGGCAAGGACCATTACTGATACCATCTTTCCTGGCTTATATGGTGAGTTTCCTCAGAAACAAGCAGCAAATGTGCTTCAAATAGGACTTCTATGCACGCAAGCTTCTGCTTCCCTAAGACCATCCATGGCTGAAGTGGTTCAAATGCTAACCGATGAAGAATGTGAACTCCCTTCACCAAGACAACCTCCATTCTTAAATGCTAGCGTGCTTAACCCAGATGACTCTTCTCAAAGTTGAATTACCAAGGTTTCTCTCACCAAAAGTTGCTTCTTAGATCAACGAGTTGCAGATGAAGTGCTTTAAGGTGACTTGCAAAATACGTCCAGCACAATCTATCATGGACCAGAAAATTTTCGTAACAGTGTGGAAATGTCTCAGACAAAATAGTGTCAACTCAATACACTGAGCAAAGCCTTCAAGGAAATCAAACACTGCACGGCAAAGCACAGAACATGTTTTGGCAGTCTTCTGAAATGGGTTTGAATAGGATCCTCGGGGCCTGAATGATCATGTTCTAGGGGGTACCGCAGATACTTCGCTAGCGCCATGAGATGCTACTCTGAAATTGAACAAACTAAAGCTGTAACTAGGAAAATTTTCCATGGATGGATACGATTCCAGCAGGAATTTCTTTACTTGTGGCGCAATCCTGCCTTGCAATTTTTTTTCCCTAAAAAGGGAAAATAATTATATTAATAAAATGAAGTTACAAACAAAAATGATCCAGGGTATGCTCGTTGGATTTCAAACTACAAAATGATTACCAGGAATAATAAGGTTGGGGACATTGGGTGGAGAGTCAAAGGGTTGAGGGTAATCTGTCCCACAGCTTCTGTGTAACATTTCGTTTCCATATTAAGAGGTAGAACCTAAAAGTAAGGTACATGTGAGATCAATGAGAGATTAAGAAAATTGTATTTTTTCATACTCATGCGTATTGTTAGCATACACGGATATAAATTTGGATATTCTGCACATATTTAAAATGACTGTACATGCACTCATTTACATTCCGGGTATAATTGAATTATAATGTGATATTGTTGAGAATTGTGAATCTATTGTATTGGAAATTTAATTGGTAAGTGTAATTGTTAATTTTTGAATTTTGGTAAATTATTGGAATAATGTTCGAAAATTTGGGATATTATTGTAATAGGAAAAATGCCAATTGGCAAGTAAATTGATGTATGGAAAATAGAAATGATATTGAAAAAAAAATTTAGAAGTTGACTTTAAAAAATTTTCAGAGAATAATTGTGAAATCTAGAGACAAATTAGAGATGAATAAAAAAAAATGAATTTTAGAGTTAAGGGATAAGTGTATGATGATGTTAAGAGATGAGAAGATTGTTTAAAGTGAATGTTGGGAAGAAAAATATAGAATGCATAAAAAGGTTGAAAAGCAGGTAATGTGAAATATAGAATATAAAGAGTTGCATACTGATATATGCTTTTGAGTAAACTTGCATATTTAGGGATATTGTGAATTTATGGTGAATGAGTTGAATGGAAATAGAGTAGAAAAAGTAAAAATGAAAAATGAGGTGTAGGATTTAGTGGAAGAAGCAGCAATGAATAAATAAGAGAAGTTAGAAAAGTTAACATTGATCTGAAATTTCCTTGATTAAAATGTATTGATCTAGGAAGATTTTGACAAATTTGTCTTCATAAAAGTTGTAGATCTTTCTTTTAGCTTTCTATTGATATAAAGTTTGAAAATTTTAAAGTTCTAGATCAAAAGTTATGAAGGTTTGAAGAAGGGATATGTGATTAGGGGCATGATTGCGACTTTGTGATTTTTTTGGTTAGAGGTTTAAAGGTGTGCACGATCTCGAGTTTGGAATACTGAAAGGTCGATGAACATCCATTGATTTTTGGCTATATCTTCTTTGTTTGACCTTCAAATGACATAAGACTTGAACCATTGGACTCATAAGACATTGCTCTACCTCTCCACCAAAATCATAGCCATTTGAAATAAATTGAGAGATTGAATGTAAAAAGTGAGATAGGTGGAGTGAGTGTGCTCTTAAATAGTTCAACCCAATTTTTGTCTGTATCTCTCACACTAGTGACTTCTCACACTCACGCCCATGAGTTACTCATGCCTGTGACCTCTCACTCTCACACCTATGAGTGTCAATTAGTTGACACTTAAAACTTTATTTGTCACTTCATGCTACAGTGCTCCCTACTGGTTTCTACATCCGAGAGAAGTTACAAGCTGAGCAGTCTTGTTTCTTTCTACAATAATTCCTTCTCTAGATCTCCAAATGACTTGATTCTTGAGTCAATAGATTCTTAACACATTATTCTTTCTCTCCACAAAAATTGGAAGCATTTTGAATTGATTTGAAAAAGATTGATTGAATGAAAGTGAGGGAATCTGTTGGAATAGTATGAACTGATGTTATTTTGCTAACATACTTCGGTATTTTGATTATATTTGGATCTGTAGGATTCCAAATGAGATTATTTTAAATTGGAGTGAACTAGAAAAATAGGGCTACAAATTATATGAAGAAGTCGAATTTTAATTTAGCCTCTAAGATTTTGAAATTTTGGATGGAAGTTGAGTATAATGTAACTTTTCATAATAGAATAAGAATAGTTCGAAAATATTTGGGGAACATTTTTCTAGAAGAAAGTACTACCAAATTACTTAGTTAGCATTGTTGAATTGATTATGGAAAAATAGACCCAAAGGTCTGGAAAATTTGGAGATAATTGAAATGAAAAGATGGGAGATAAAGAACTAGTTCAAATAGAACTAGTTAGTCTGAGGAATTAGATAAGAGGCTAAGAAGTGGACAAGTGTCCAAGTTTAAAAGTTAAGTTTTCTTAACCTTGAAAGACAAGTTACTGTTCTTGTCTTCATCTTTCTCGAAGCTTCTTTCTCCAGTTTTTCTTTAACATAGAGTTTCTCATCAAATCTCTACCAGAGTAAAATCTTATTTTCTTCTATCCACTACAACTCCTACTTTGTTATTTCTTTCGTTTTCCCAAAAGAAAACCGAAACCTACCAACCTCTACAATGACCTACATGAGTTGCATGAAAGTTAGGGCTTCGTGATTGTTGGAGATTTTGGAGTTTTAACAAGTAAGTATCGTGTTAATCTTTATGAGAAGTATGAATATGGGATGAATTTGATGGTTTATCTGATACAACATAATTATAGGAATAATGGACATTTTCATGAATATTGTACAAATTAGATAAAAATTTAGATGTGTTATTTTTACGTATTTGAGGATTTTTGTGTGATATAACAGTGTAGACATGATTTTTTAGTAGAAAGATCTTTGAATACGTACATGAGAAGAGTACAGAAATTACGAAAGTGACAGGGACATATATGCTCTGTTTTCCTTTTAACTGCATATATATATACATATACTTACGTGAATATTTCAGGAAATTTGGGGATGAACAAACATAGGTTGAAAGTTAAGGAATCGTAGAGTGAGATGACATCGTGCTTTTAGTGGAATTAAATGGAAAGTT
>JANSVA010045863.1:0-13301 GCA_025504915.1 Erythroxylum reticulatum | reverse complement strand
TATTTAACTATTTACTCAGCTTGAATATTTATTTTGGGATTATAATATTATTTAACTTTTTTACATGTTTTAATATTAATTTTTCATATTAATTTTATTTCCTACATGAAAATGAGACATTTCTTTAAATAATTTCCTACAAGATGGTATCTAAAATTTCCTACACGATGGTTATCCAAGAAATAGGTAACTGTAAATATAATATATTGTATTTTGCATATTGTTTAATATACTTTAAATATTATTTATATGCCTAAATAATTTTATTATAAAATGAAATATAGTTAAAATTAATAAAAGTGCTTTTTATTTTTATGTTGCTAAATAGTCTAATGTATGAAACTTTTTTAAAAAAGATTTTTTTTAATTGACAGCTAAACAGTCAATTAGTTTTTAAAAAAAACTCTTATCAGAAAATCTCTATTGACAAAAGCTCTACTGATATAAGCTCATCCAAACGAGCACTTACTATGACTTGGAAATTTTATGCTAAACCAAAGATTGATCTACCTTGACCTCCGGCTAGCTTTCTTGAAATTTGATCGAGTTTTAAACTAGGTTCAAGCTTGGACATTAGGGTCAAAGTTTGACTCCACCCATTGCAATTCCTACTTTTCAGTAAACCTAGAAACTATTCATGTATTCCAAATATAAGTACCACCAAAACTAATTAATTTGCATTTAAAAGCAATTAATTGATTGAAATTAAAATTAAATTAAATTAATAGATAAAAATGCCATTAGCCATAATTATGCAGGTATAACAAGAATTAATCTAATGTAATAAAAATAATTAAACTACAACTTTCCTGATATGACCTTGTGCCTTTAAATTGGATCGGTAAAATCTCCAAATGTAATGAATTATCACTTTCCAGTGTATAGCCATCTATCCCTACAATGATTAACTAATATCTTTATTTGATTAACACTAATGGTAACACCTTAAAACGTGATATCCCTTAAAAGATTATCCTAACACTAAAAGTATCACGTACGTAGGTAGATTCTTAATACCCTATTCAATTTTCAATATAGGTGCTTAACTCCATCTACATATAAGTTCTTTCGACAATGTCTATATATAAGTTTAGATCAAGTTTTAAACTTTCGCTTGTATCTAATCAACATTAAGAATAACACAATTTTCTTTTAAACATAGAACCTTTTATCATCATCATCATCCTAGTAAAATAAACTAGACATTTAATATTTCTCTTTATCACAAAAGGTTGTAAGATGTGTATTCTAAGGTTATTCCCTTTTAAACGAGTCTAACCCTAATTGCAAGGTAAAAAGAAGTGAAACTAAACTAATTTCATGTCTTTTAAAAAAGGTATTTCCATCACAAACACGGTTTGAGACATGATTATGTTTTTAGGCTATTTATCACATTTTTTCTTCATAATCTTTTAAAGAATGCAATATAGGCTCTAAAATGCCCGTCTTCTAGGTTGTATTTCACATTATTTTTTCACATCATCCAACATGAGCTCCCACCCAACTGTATATGAGGTTGTGTCTTATTCAGGAAAAGTTCTAGGATAGAACATACCCTGGAACACAACCATGTGTCGGTTCTACCCATTTTTTTTTCCCCAGTGTGGACCATGCTCTAGAATATGGTTGTATGCTAGGTTGTTTTCAATAATTATCTAAATATAACATAAAACCAATTAAATCAATGTAATTTGGATAAAAATATAGCAAAATACCAAGCAAATTGTCTGATGGGAATCAAATATGAGCATGTTGATGTGGAAAAAGTAGCTTTAATGGCACAAACTTAAACAAAGGCAATGATAAGCAGTAACAGGGGCAACACTCGACAAGGGTGACAAAAATGACAAACAATAGCCATGACGGGTGAAGAACACGGTGACATACGACTATAATAGAGAATTTCAACAAACTAGGATCAACATTTCAACAAGATAACTTACGGATCCCAAATGAAATAAGAATATTTTGGGGTTTTTGAGATTTTATATTGATGTGCTATAATAATTAGGTTACGTTAGTCTTTCGGAGTTTAAAGCTCTAATTTTTAAAAATTATTTGACTTTGCACTTAGGCTTTTCGAGCCCACTTGCTTGATCTAACTTCAAGCTTTTGGGCTAGTTTGAAGTTTGATGGGGCATGTTTTGACCAACTATGTTAAAACTCAATCCAGATTTGAGTAAGATTTGAACTTAATAATTGACTTTGAAATCAAGCTCAAATCTTAAAAAATCTAAACTTGGTATGACCTATTACCATCCTTAGTTTGGAAAAATTAGAAACACAATGAATTGAAAATGATTTCAAACTTAAAATTTGTCCTATTTAAGTTGCTTCGATTTTAGTTCAAAACAAAATATGGCGAACAATGGAATGGTGTTTGAAGTATTTGCTTGCAATGATCTTAATTTAAACTAACGTTAATTTTCCTTTATTTTTGCTATATACACACACACACTTAATAATTTATCAATAGTCAGTCTTGTATTGTTTCATATACATTACATAAATTACAATTATAACTGAAAATAAACTATCAAAATAAAACATATTTCACTTAAGGGGAAATTAATATGTTGAATTCCATTTATGCTTTTATTCATAATCTCTACACAAAAAAATATTAATATGTGAAAAGTTTACGCAATCCAATATGAATAACTCTTTCACAATAACATTATATTCATATAAAAAATATATAAGAGAATCTATGACTAAACATAGTCACATGTGATTTCAAATTTAAGAGAAAGATACTCCAAAAAAAAAAAATACTTGACTCACTTCTAATTATAAACTTATTCACTTCAAGAAGAAAAGTTACAAAAGGGTATAATAAAATGATATTTTTAGAAATATAAATAAAATAGTTGAAAAAAGACTTTTGTCACACCATAAGTACTAATTTGATGAATAATAAAATGTTGGTCTTTAGATTGCACACGAGAGAAAGGAAGGGTGAATTGTGTGTATTCATTGTTTTGCCTTATTTATAAACTAATGAAGGAATTGCTTGCAATGAATGATCATGATAAATTGATCTATGATAATTACAGAATAATCACAATAATAATTAAAAGAGAGTAAAAAAAATAAAATCAATTTATAGTAATTTATCCAAGCAATCTTTAGCTTATGTCTATTCCTCAACTTTACTTAAGAATTTACTATCTTTTTTCCTTTAATAGGTGAAAAGATGTCACTCTATATAACACCTTTTTTTATGAGTGAATATAAATCTTTACAATCATTTTCATTTATCATGAGTGAAAAGTAATCTTTTTCAAATCTTTCTCAAAGTTAAAAGTTTAACACTCCACTCTCTTAAAACACGTATCCGACAACCTGAATGATGCCCGAGTACGTACTCTACAAGGGTGATATACTAGAATGGTTAAATTCTCAAAATTTTATTACAATTTTTTTCAAAAAAATAGAACAAGCGTATGTAAAAATCAATAATCAATTTTGGGCCCATTCTTTCTTTTATAACATCAAAATCAAATTTCTTATTATTACACTCGAGATCATTCTCATTTACAAATCTTTCCAATTTGGAAAGTTATTACAAAATAGAATATTCAAAGATACATGTTACAATAATTACGGAAGACTCAATTTGATACAAAAATAAGAAAATACAAATACAGACACAAACTAATCCTGACCTCATCTTACTTAAATGCAGTGATCATACGCTCATTTACCCAACAGGGTAACTCTTCTGAGCCTAAAAAATTATTTCAAATTTTGGGTGAGCTTTACGAACTTAGTGAGTGACCATCCTTGATGGCTTACTTAATCACATAATATATACAATTCAACAAATCAAGTCACATACATTGCATATTCACTTAAGTATATATCACTTGATTATTCATTTCACATTTCACATTCAACACATATCATATTCAGAAATCAATTAAATATTTAAATCATACTTTCGTATGCATATGCAATTCTTATAAGACTCATTTTCAATTTGTTACTTTGTTGTGACCGAGTGCCTAATTACTAGCTCATATCTCTTAGTGAATACCGAGCTGTATCAGATAATGTCCCATATCTCTTAGTGGATATTGAGTACATTCACACTGAGCCTAAGACTCTTTTTCACATTCTGAGCTTTAATTTCCTTTTTTATATTCTAAGCTTGAAGCTCTTTTTCAGTGGCTAATTCGATCGCAATTGTCTTTATGTTTTATGCATTCATGTAATGGAATGCATCACATTCACGTATTTTCAATCATTCATATGATTTCGAATTCACAATCACTTTCACATTCATTATTGGCCCTTGGTTCGGCATTCAACAATTAAGTTGAGAATATACTTATTTCTTTTGATTCACATACAAATAACACTTCAATATCACATTCATGCATCAAGTCTCGAACCTTCATTGTCTAACATCAACATAAGCAAATCACATTCATATCAATTATATTCGCATTGCATAATAATCATAACCATAGTCATTCAATGTAGAATTTGAAATCAGAACAAATAATGAAATGAGTCCATCTAGGTTGACTCACAGTACACTCCAGATTAGCATTTACTTCTAAAATCTGGAAACATTTGAATGTAGACGTTTATCTTGCACATTGAAATTATGCAATACACACATTGCACACACACATTAATCACTTAGCATAATTATAAGTATTTATTTATAAAAAATTGTTTATATGGACTATGTACAATGCATGGTCAATGACAATCTTGGGTATATTATCAAATTTCACACTTTATCTACATTCTCAATTTATAACTTGATTTCTCATCATTTCAATTTTTTGGCATTATTTGCTCTCATAAAAATCCAATTCTCATTCACTTTAATTTGATACACATCACTCCTCTCCTTTGAATCACAACTATAATCATACGAATATCTTTATTCCTAATAAACTCATACATTTGGTATTTTGATAACAACAATTCATTTACTAATGTTATTCCAACATTACAAGATCACACATTATCCAAACTCTCATTTCTTCTTATAAATTCTCCAAATTTCTAAACCATTGGGTCTATTTTCCATGAATATTCTGATAAGAAAAATGAAGTAATTTGGCTACACTTTCTGCTCAAAAAGTGGTCCCCATTGTCTTAAGTTTCTAATGACACTAAGATCATTCAATTTGGTTTAGTAATCCGAAAGTTATACTCCAATTATTTTGGACAATTCATAAAATAAGACAGTATCCTATACTCAAATTTAATACAAAAATCTGGAATTTTAGAGACAGAATTAAAACTCAATTGCTTCAAACAATTTGTATCCCTATGTCTCTAGTTTACTCCAAATTAAAATCATTCCATTTGGATAACTATAGAACTAGATATTGTCAAAATACCGAAGCATGTTTAATGAAAATACTCCTTTCATTAATTTTACAGAACTCCTCATCATTTTTGTCCTAAATTTATCATTCAATCTCTCCCAAATGATTTCATATGGTTATAATTTTTGGTGTAGATATAGAAAAATTTGTTTCGAGTCTAATGATTCAAATCCCATGTCATTTGGGGGTCGGGAGAAGATGTTATAGTCGAAAGAGTGAAAGATGTTCACATTAGTTCACTTCGGTAAGCATTCAATGTCACGATCGTGCATATCGTGAGATTCAAGTTGATTTAGAAAATTCACAATCATGCTCATAAATGATCTTGGTTTTCCAGACTTCTCCAAAATGTCATGATCGTATAAAAGCACCTTCTCCAAATTCACGTACTGCAGAGTCTCTTCTGCTCAAAATAGACCTTCGAGTCAACCTTCCATGGTCATTTTGATAAGAAATATGAAGGATTTAGGCCAAACACTCTTCTGAAGTTGTTCATTTATTTCTTAAGTTTCTAATGAAACTAATTTTATGTAATTTGGTTCAGTATTATGAGAGTTATACTAAAAAAGCTACATACTGTTCCCAAAACATGTCAGAATCCAAAAGGTCAACTTCAAGATAAATTTTAAATCTTTTAGAGATAGAATTCAATTTCAATTTCTTCATGAGAAATATAGAAATATGTCTCTAGTTTAATATAAACTTAAAAATATCCCATTTGGATATCCACAAATTAATATATGGTTAAAATACAGATACATGTTCAGTAAAATACTGCATCTGTACATTTTCTAGCCCTCTTCGTCATCATTTTCATTTTAATTTATCTTTTTTGCTTACTCTATCACTTCTAGCTTATTTTCTCAATATTTCCTCTTCATTCCTATTTCATTTCAGGTCAGTGTATCACAACTAAATCAAAATCTATCATTTTTCATAATCATCAAAAATATAAAATCTCACTCATGCATATTCTTCACATTTTTTGCATTTCTTCACTTTCATTTTTTGGAAACATCATTTCTACAACTTCTTATAACATATTGCTCATCAAAACCAAAAAATCAACAAATCAAAATTTCCATCCTATATTCATGAAGAACATGAAAAATGTCTATTTTTCTCATAAATATGAAATATTAACTAATTCACCAAATTTAATCCATATATCAACAACTCATAAAGATTTACACAATACTTGTTAAATATCTAACTTCATCAAAATCTCAAGAAGCCCTATTTTTCATGCAACTCACGTACATCATAATGGAGGTTGGAAAAGTTTCGGTTTTTCTTGAGGCAAAAGAAGGAAAACCTAAGTTGAGAGTAGAAAAAAGTAAATGAAGACAAGATTTAACTTTGGTGGAGGTTTGATGAAAAACTTTGTATAAAGGAGGTAACTTTGAAGAAGAAAGCTACAAAGAAGGAGATGAAGATAAAAACACTATATACTTAGTCTTTCTATGTTCAAAAGAAACTTGACTTAGTCTTTCAAAAGAAATTGAATAGTAAAACTAAATTAGATAAGTGACACTTGTCACTTATATAACTTTTAAGGCTTAACTAAGTTCTTATTAAACTAGTCCCATAGCTCTCATCTTTTTATTCCAATTACCACCAAAATTTTCCAATAGCATCTTCTCACAAATTCTAAAGTCATCTCCAAATTTTCAAAGTCACTTTCAAAAATTGTCCAATATCATTTGTTTTCTTATTTCTATTTTCGTCCATCAAGTTACTCGCCAAGTGGCATTTTTCTTAGTCTAATAGTATTCAACATTTTTGGAAATTATTCCTAAAATTTTCCAAAAATTCAAAATCACTAAACACACTTTCCAATTAAATTTTCAGTACACATAAACCACAATTCTCAATAAAATCACATTTCACATATAAGTTAATTATATCTATTCTCAATAAAATCACATTTCACATATAAGTTAATTATATCTGGAATGTCAATGAATACATATACAATCATTTTAATATGTGTCAAAATTCAAATTCATGTGCGTGTATGCTAACATTATGCATGAGCGTGAATTGTATTTTTCTTAATCTCTCATTGATCTCACATGTATCGTATTTTAGGATTCTAACCCTTAATATGAGAACGAGATGTTACAAAAAGGAACCCTATCAAAGTGTATCTCAAGATATTTTTTCAGTTACAACAAGTATATAATTCAAAAACTCAATCTCTTGTTCACTCTAATAAACAAAGGCTCACTATATTATATATAATGCAAACATGCATTCTATAACCTCTCTAGGCTTTTAGCAACTCTATAGTATGACAAGTATCCTTGCCACAACTCGTATATGGTTTATTTATACTTAAAATTACTTAAAATAGTTATTAGAAACAATTTAACAGACACAGTTACTAGTAACAATGACATTGGTCAATTAATATGTCATATTAGTCAACCAATTTATCATATTAATCAATCGTCGTGTCATGTTAGTCAACTAATATATAAATTAATATCGATATTAACTCTTAATACATGAAATTTTTGCCTTTTAGAATACAACGATCCATATTCAAATGATTATATAATAATTAAGCCCTAATTCATTGAAATGTTAAAGATAAGGTTATAAGAAGGATTACAATGATTCGCTTAAGTCTTGATATGTTTAATTTATCCTTGTTTTGGGTTCTTTACTTGAATTGTATTTATGCTCCAATTTGCTAATTTTCTTCATTATTTGATTGTTCAATTGGTTTAATTAGTTCCTTTGCTCACTGTATCATTCCATGAACTTGCTCTTTCACATATTAACTTGTTAATATCACCAAGGATAAAAACATTAATGCAAAAGATTTTGTTACCATTAAAAACATAGGGTAGAACTTCATTTGATCCATAATAAAATTTAATAAATAAATAAATATTATTTATCTATAGTAGAATCAATCTCTTCCTTATTTTGAATTAGAGACTTGTATGAAAGAAATTCAGGAAATGTGGGAAAAGAGAAAATTTATCTTTTATAATAAAGCAGAGTGGAAAAAAGATAAATAATTACAGGTTGGTGGCTTAGTAATGAGTAAGTTAGAAATTTTAAAATCCATGTATAAGTGGACATATTTACTCCCAATCAATTTATTGTGTAATTTGGATTCTTGGTTAAAATTTAAAAAACTTGAGAGCCTCTCTCGTTACACAAGTATTTATTGCATGAATAATTTTTAAGAGCACATCTAATTAGGTCAAAAGTAGTGTTATATATATATAATTAGAATTATTAAATTATACTTTAAATTAAGTCCATTAGCATTAACGTGCGAACCAGCTTGACAAAGAAGCGACATTGTTCAATGATTCTAGGAGATAAAAAATAGGGCTTCATTGGTAAACGCCGTTCTCTTGTGAGGGAAATTTTTTCTTCTTTAATCATTTAGCTAGAGATTTTTTATGTACATCGCTTTCTTAAACAACATTTGCACTCGATTTCTTCCACCAATATGACACTAAGGCCATAGCTGCTTTATTAATAAACCTGAGACTTGGGAGAAATATCCTAACACAAGATGCTACGAAGCTTTTCATGTAATATTTCCCGAAAAACAAGATAAGGATGAAAAGGATAAACTCTTTTGTAAGACAGAAAGTGATGTAGTCATCAAGTCCAAGCATTACCAGTTTGGCAAATTTAGAACCAAAACTTTCAACATGACCATTTTTTTAATTTCCTAGAATAAAATATTTTGTATTCTCTGCTAGAATGTGTTACAAAGGTAATCTTCCAATCTATATCCCAGGAACCAAAAAAACATTTTTAAAAAATTGATTCATTCCAAAACTCCTACTATATATTTATATTTTTAACTCTAAGTTTTCCTAATGAGCCGAGTAAGTATGTACTTTTTTTTCAAAAATAAATACTACTATAGAAATAACAATAATACCTAGTAGAAATCTCATTGAGATGTAGGGTCTTGAAACATCCAATAATACGTAACCTTATCCTTAACTAATAGAGAGGTTGTTACCAAATAACCCACATGAGTTAATAAAAAATAAAAATAAAAATAAAAAGAGATTAAATAAATAAGTAAGTAAATAAAAATGATAAATAAAAGTAAAATTAGAATAAAAATAACCAAAAAAGAAATCAAAATCAAAATTAAATTAAAAATAATAATGTATTTAAAAACATAGAGAGTAAAACTAGTTTGAGATTGCCTATCACCAGATAACTTACTTACAGTAAGAGAGTCAAATGAAGCAAAGTTGGTGAATCTATATAATAAAACGACCATTACAATTCACTAAATAAGAACAAAATTGCAAAAGTCGTCACTATAGGAGAGAGACTTACTATTAAACTTCTGAAAGGATTCTGTTAATATTAAAAAGAAAGAAGGCTATTAATATTAAATGAGCCTGTTAACACTTAAAACGATAGGAATTTATTTAATCTATAGGATTTTATTTAATCAATTGGAGCTTGCTACCGCTCAAAAAGAAAGGAGCTTGGTAACTTTTGAAAGAAACCGAAAGGAGTCTATTGTAAAATTGAAGGAGCCTCTTGAAAATATCAACTTATAATGCAGAAATTTAAAAATAAGAAAAAGAGATATAATGACAAAGTAGATTTATACTAGTTCGGCTTATAACAAAGTCTACGTCTCGTCCCTAACTATCCAACTTGAGTATTTCATTATAAAAACCAAGTAGTAATTTGATGAATCTCTTCAAGCTCATAAGTGTATATTTTTCAAGATTCTTCAACCTTTCACAATATTAATATTTTCCTAGCCTCTACAAGCTCTCAATAAAAAATTGTGTAAAGGATTTTATAGCCTTTCTTAATAGAATAATATCACTTTCTAAAGCATAAAGAGTTTGATATAACTTTCAAGAATATTGTTGCTCTAAGATATTTCACAAGTCTCGTATATGTGTGTTCTGTGTCTTTTACAAATGCAGTGGTTTTTCTTTAAGTTAAAATTTTCTTCAATTAGTCGTTGCTTAATTTTCGAGATCATCTTTACTAAAATCTTTGATATTTAGATGTTAAGAAGAACGTTCTATCAAGACTTTCGGAGTTGATTTTTCGAATTAATATCATCCTTCGAATGTCGTGGAATTATTTCTAAAAGTTTAAGTTTATAAAGAAGGTTCAAATAAATTATTCTATGATTTTATTTCCTTTCAATAATTATACCGTTGTCTATATAAGGAAATAAATCCAAATTAAATTTTGAAATATTATACAATTATTATCAAAATTGTTAATCATAAACCTTGAGTTAACAAGTACCATAACTGATGATAAGCTTAAAGATCGTAAGATCACTTTGATGAATGAATCTAACATATTTAGCTCAACATATGTACTGAGGCTAGCTATTTTCAAAATATGATAGCTTACGTAATGAAAGTGCTTGGCTCTGGAAGGTTATAGAGAAGTAATTAATATGTTTAAGGAATTGATTGTCTAACTTGCACATCATATTAGATTAGATGATCTTTAGTCTATCCATCATCATCAATCTGTGCTTAATAGCCATCCAAAGAATAAAAGAGACCTTAGGAGATAAGTTAGTAAACCAAACTATCTTATCCCGAATGGCTCTTTCGCTAGTGCTTTTGAATAAGTTTAAACATGTTTTGTTAGTGAAGCTCTTGGAGCTCTGTCTACTCTATGTTTATGATATGTGTCGTCAATCATATACATATTAGTACCTTATTTCTACCACTAATTAATTAACAATTTAGTATAGAGTGAAATAAGATTTGATCACACAAGGGGAGTGTTGTTTATTAAAAATTCATTCTGAATGCAAATGAATGTTTTTGCTAATAAATATACTTAATAAGTGTATGAAATTTTAATTCCAAATAAACTAAAATTCATTTAGAAAAATTTAGCCCTTAAAAACAAGGTGAAAATACCTATAATTTGATGTCTAAATCAACTCAAACTCATGCACAACTTATACCCATGTTATTTACTAAATGTCAGCCCCTTAAACTAGAAAATTATCATAATGAAACCCAATAAATTAGACCTGGAATTTACCCACTAAAATAGCACGTAAGTCACTAGTTTCACCTTATTAAACTTGAAATATTGTCTTTTACTTAAATCCCCTTAATTACCCAACTCTTGATCTGTCATTTTTCATGTCTTTGGTTCTTAAAACAAGCTAAAATCAGGTTGGAACATTAGAAAATCATAAATGAACGCACAACTCAAAAATAGGATGCAAACATTGCAAATTTAGCTTATTTGAACATTCATGATTGTTTCTTTCAGGTTCAATTTAATCTCATCATCTTTCAATTGAATTTCCAAGCATACTAGACGTAAAAATATGTCAAAATCATGCTGAAAAAAAAGGAAAATAGCAGTAAATCTTGACCTCTTAGATTTGATTGCTTAAACAGTCTAATATTAACAATTCATATTTAGTTTGTATATTTCTAAAATGCCAGCTTAGGAAACTATCTTTGGTAGGTTTTCTAATTGAATTATAGCATCTAAATAACTCCCTAGACATACCCAACCACAAATCAAGTATGGGTGACTAGTTCCCCGGCATAGATTAATTATAATCAAGCAAATACACAAAATATATGAAGCTGGACAACAATCTGCACATTATATTACATTGTGTAGTTATGGTATTTCTTCTTTTCAAAGATATTCTAGGCATTTAAATTTTAACCCTTGAGACTTATGGAATCAAAAAATATATAATGAGATGAGATAAATCACATGTAAACATCTAAACATAGTAGAAACGGAATATGCAGAGTCTGAAAAAATTAACTCAAGTTTGAAAGTTTTCTTATCCTTTCCATCAATCAACTCTACTACACAGCCTCTAAAATTCCAGATTTGAATGCCTATTTCAGTCAGGTTCTTCTCAAGTGAATTTTGTAGAATCTAGTCCTTTAAGTCCTTTAACTCATGGCTTTATCCAATAAGCAAGAACAATAGAACACATCACAGGCCACACACGTGCAAATAAGGGTTTGATAGGAAACTTTTTTTTTGAAAAATGAAAAAAAAATATAGTTAGAACTAAATCAACGTTATAACGAGTTCAAGACTTTAAGCCTACCATCATATTGCAATATGACTCAAGAACAAAAACTACCTAAGGAAGATAGTATGACCATCTACATAATAAACAACAATAGGAAACAATTATAAGTACCATTGAAGTTTCATCTTTATGGGAAAACTTATTCACTATTTCTGATATTTGGGATTTTGCTTTCTCTTCCTAGTAGATTTCCTTTTTGTAAATTTAGAATGCGCATAGAAATCACTAGGGATGTCTAGGATATGGTCTACAGCTAGTGGGGTATCACCATCCTCTGATTGTTTGATATCCCCTGTCCCCTGATTCTTAATTTGCTCAACAGTTACAATTGAAGTTAGCATGTTAGCCCAATCCATCTGACAATGCTCTAAATATTGGGAGGTGAAATCATTCGCGCTACTATTTAAATTCTCCACATTGTCTGCACTAGAATTATCAAGAGTTGTCTTTCTCTAAGAAATATGTGTGATAACTTGTTCAGTCTCAAATCAATTAGTTGATTATCGTTAGATTGTTTCTTGTTCTTTTCCATTCCACTTCTATGTCCACATGTCTAGCAGTTAGTTTTGTAGAAATAGAAATTGTTTCCTTTTAAATTTCTCCAATTACATATACTCTACATTGTTCTGTTCCTACCTAGCCATCAGTGTCCTTTCTTTCCTCTGCCGATTTTGCAACATCAGACTCATTAGTCTCCTTACTTTGTAGAGGAGCCTCCATCTAACTACTCTCTTTCGGTTGGGATACATGGTCTCCAATCCACAAGATTTCCCCTTCCTCCCCATTGGATTATGTTTGTGTAGATTTATATTTAAGGACTAACCTTAATGCGGAAATACTGGATCGATTTGTTACTTGTCAGTCTTCGTATTACG
>JANSVA010045675.1:0-13306 GCA_025504915.1 Erythroxylum reticulatum | reverse complement strand
TTTTCAGGACTCAGAAGAATACCCCGTTAGGCAACGGGAGCATATCTATTGCATGTGAGAGAGAAAGAAGAGGTCGGGATCAGTTCGCGTCTGCATTGTGTCTCTTTATTTTGCACTGAATTGTATTTTCCGCAAATCATTGTATTTTGTGTATTTGCGTATTTTATATGTGTATAACTTTCCAAAAAAAAGGGGTTTTGCAAAATAAATTAATTTAAAGCTTACTATGTTTCGTCGTCGGATTGAGCAATCGAAATTCTAGTATATATAAAAAAGAAATGGCAACTCTTGTAAACGAAATGTTTCTAAATAAAAGTCGGCCCAAATTTGTGATGATTGATTTGCGCGTATTCGTAGGGAAAACAATTTGTATACCGTCTTGTGATTGTTTAGTGATGTAGCACACCACCCTTGCGGGGCACGGACTCAGATATCACTATCGATATCAGGTTCGGGTCAATTGGGGGTGGGGTGTTACAAGGATGCTACGGGAACATTGTCAAAGTATAATTTTATTTCCCATGGTGTATTGATAGGCACATTTCTGTAAATTTAGGTTATTGGTTTATATGTCAATTTCTTTCAGTGCTACATAAGAAATCCAAACCTTTGATCCTCAGTTCATGTATTACACAATTGGCTATTAATTTGGAACTATTGGATCTTGATCATACTTACATGAATGTGGCTTGTGGAGTAGAACTCTTGGATTTGAATTGTTTGAGTAGGATGGGAGTTGTGGATTTTAGCCGTGGTCACATCGCTTTCACCATTCCTGACCCAACCACTTTTCCCACTACGAGAAACTTAGTAGCATAAAGTCATTCCCCACTAGTTGAAACCAGTAGCTACCAACAACATGACACTGATTTGGAAGATCGTCTCAATAGGATCGAACAGAAAATGCACCGTTTGGAGCATAATTGGATAGCCTACTGGGCGCATGAAGGATTTCAATCGCCACATCTGCCAACCCCTTGATTTTGGCACTTCCATAATAGAGAAGCTTTCTTTCACCTTTTCCTTTATATTTATGCTTCTTTAACATTGAGGACAATATTGGTCTAGGTGTGGGGGAAAGAATTGGAATTTTGGTGTGTGAATATTTTTGGTTTTTGTGTGATTTTTATTGATTTTTGCATGTAGTTATGCATGTTAAGCCATGAAGCTATGTCATATTAGTTTGGATGAGATTGGGTATCTGCATGAAATTAAATTGGGCTATGTGAGTATTAAGGTGAATCAAGTTGATTGATTGCAATAATTGATCTTATAAACTTAGTCGAAATTTTGACATTTGAGTGATGAGGAATGTGTGGAATTTAAGTGAATTCTTAAGTTAAACCTGTGAGAAAAACTTGAGCCTAAATGACATCATCTTTATGTCATGCTATTTGTTTGAATTGTGTGATGCTCCTCTATTTATGTTGCCTTCAGAACTTGCACGGAACTAGTTTGAATTTATTTGATTATATGGGATATAGACATGATTAAGGCATTCCTTGTTTTTAAACCCTTTAGCTTAAAAATGACCCACCTAATTATTTTCCCTTTGCAAACATTTTTAGAGCCTTTATCCTTGTTTTTCAATCAATCACCTTATTATAAAACCTAAAAAAACCCATTATCCTTACCATATCATAAGTTGAATGAAGCATTGAGTAATTTGGGACTTTTGTTTTGTATTTTATTCTGAGATACTTTTATAGGTGCTTCTACTCATGTGTTTATTAAATTTTGTTACTAGTAATGTCTCTTGTTTTTATTGTTTTCCCTCCTGTGTTTAACGTTATTCAAAAAGCTGAAAAAAAGAAAAAAATTCAAAAAAATAGAAAAAGAAAAAAGAAGAAGAAAAAAAAAAGAATAAAACATAGTAGTATGAGTTAGTATAAGTAGTTGTAACCCTTTGTGTCATGTGTTTATCTCAGAATTTTAATTTAAATATCCCTTTTACTTGATACTTTGTGAATGTTTGTGATTAACCTTTCTCCATTTTTACCTCACCTATGAACCTAGCCCCATTACAACCCTAAATAAAGTCCTTATGATATATTAGCTCATGTGATCTGAATGAATAATAACTAGTGAAATTGCAAGCCTATGGTATTGCAATATGTTAGAGACAGATTTGAGAGAAACACTTTGGCCTCAAACACTTGAGTGTAAGAGCGAAATCCGTAAGAAGAATTCATTTTGATTTCATATTTGTTTTTGAACAAAGATGTCTTTTTTTCACTTCGTTTATTTCCATTGCTGAAAAGTGATTATGATATATATTGCAACTTAAGTCTTACTGGCCCAAGTTAATGGATTGTGTGCACTTGATCTTGTGAAGGATGAATTGACTGAGTATAGTGGTTTGACGTGTTTGCTCGAGGGTGAGCAAAGGTTTGGTGTGGGGGAATTTGTTAAGTTATCAATTTGCGCTTATTTTGTACTTAATTCTCTTTAATGTGTTGAAATTATTATTCAAAATTAATGGAATTGTCTTGCAATTGTTTGCAGATAATTTCCAACACCTTATAGATGAAATTGAATCAAAAAGATGAAAAAGAAATGAAGAAAATCCGAAATTCCAATTCTAGTAGCAATTCAGTCACTAAATGTTGGCACGTGCAAGGATGAAATTAATTTCCAGATCTACTTTCAAAATTTGAATCTGATTCTTTTGAGATTTTCGTAATCTTTTAAGATCAGATTGATGGAGATTCACAATCTAAACATATGGGAAATATGATCTGTAAGAGAGGATGAAAAAGGAAGGATTTTTGTGTTAAATTTGGTGACTTTTTAGCAGCGATGCAAAGACCTTCGCTGTAACAAACTACGCAAGAGGAGACTTCATCGCGATGAAGCCAAACTTTCGTCACAGCGAACCTGACACTGCTAAAGTTGAAATTTTCCAAAGTTTGAAATTTTTAGGAAATCAGAGCCTCATAATAGGTACTATGACTCAAGCGCTAGCACTGTTTGGTATTAGAGCGATAGTTGGACTCTAAAAATAGGGTCCAACAATTTTTATTGCAAAAATTAATCGAACATTCCTTATAGATATGATCCCAACTCAACACAACTATAAATTTTTAGTGTGTAGGGAGGTAAATTTCACATTGCACTCGACATGCACTATTGCAAAACCTATGGATATCTAAAACTAAGAATAGTTAAATTCACAAGGTGAAGGGAAGATAAAACAAGGATAGAAAAATGCCTAATTTTTTAGCATTGAGTAACTTCACTTTTATTGTTATCTTTTACTTGTTTAATCATCAAGTTTTGTTATTTTACTTTAATTTTCTGGTAATTCAATCTTTTATTACCTTAAACAAAATGTAATTCAAATTATTAGGAGACTATATTCAATCCTTGTATGATCAATATCTATTATACTATAATATACGACTTGTATACTTATAGTATAGCATTAAACTAACAAACAAGTTTTTGAAGTCATTTATGATGATATCGATTTTATATCTTATCCAATTTGATTTATTTTTATTTAAGGAGTTTGATACTTTTTTCTTGTTTGATTACAGGTTCCTAAACACAAGATTATAAAGAGTTCGAGTAACATAAAGGATAGATAAGCTTTTGATATAATTAAGTAAGAAAAGGAAATTCAAAAAGCAAGATGTCATAAAGATAGAAAGAACAATGGTGGAGGAGCAAAATCAACTATAGCAAACCTTATGGACATTATAAGGCCAGGTTTAATGCAAATCAACAAGTGATAACAAGACCACCAGTGCAGACCAGTACATTCAAAATCAGACCAGCATTACTGAATATGATGCAATCCAACGTTCAATTTTATTAACCAACTAATGGGAATCCTAATACTCATCTGGTCAACTTCTAAGAGATTGTGACATGTTCAGATACAATGGGCAATCAGAAGATGCAACCAAAATGAGGCTCTTTCCTTTTACATTTAAAGATTGAGCCAAGGAATTGTTGAACTCTTTGAACCCAGACAATTTCACAACATAGGAGTAGCTAATGTAAGCCTTTTTAGCTAAATACTTACCTTTAAAGAAGACTACTAGACTCGTAAAGGAAATCACAAATTTCAAATAAAGTGAAGGGGAGTCTTTATATGAAACATAGGAGCAATTCAAAGAATTACAAAAGACTTATCCACATCATAACTTTCCAAAGGAGTTCATTTTATAAACATTCTACAACGGAGTGAACCCACCGATACAAGGTACTATAGAAGTAGTAGTTGGTGTCTCTTTAATGAGGAAAATAGTTGAGGTAGCACATAATATATTAAACGAAATGGAAATAATAGTTATCTATAGACATCAAAAAGAAGTAAATAGTATGAAAACTTTAGAGATAAAAAAATGTGTGCTAGATGTGAATTCAGTGATAGCTTTGTAAGCTTATATGTCAGCCCTAACTATACAATTAAACAGCCTAAAAGCCATATCTTCCAGCATACTAAAGGCAATTCAATATACGTCAATAAGATAGCCAGTTCTCAGCTAATTGCTTCTTAATAGGAAATAATAACATGGAGAAGCTCAACTTTATGGGAGCATGGTATGGTTAGAGAGGTAATAATCCCTACTGTAATACTTAAAACAAATTTTCTTAGCCTAACAATGCAGGAAACCCAATGAGAGCATAAGGCCCACTAGAATTTCAATAAGATAGGCTCAGTTCATTAGAATCAAAGATGGATAAGTTAATGGATTTATTGAATTCCAAGTTTACGAGCTAATATGAGAACCATGCATCTTCCATTTATAATTTGGAGTTTTAAATGGGCTTAATAGCTAATACATTGTCTTCACACAGTCTAGGGAGTCTCCTGAGAAACATAGAGTCTAATCCAAGGGAGAAATTTTAGGCCATTGTAGTTATAAGTGAAAGTGAGTTAGAAGAATCCCAAAAATTAGAAGATTAAGAGAAAACGAACAAAGATGATGAGAAGAAAAAGGAAAATCCTTATATTCCTCCTCCTATGTATGTTCCAAAATTTTCATTTCCATAGAGGCTACAGAAGAACCAAATGGGTGTATAATTTGCAAAGTTTGTAGAAAAGTTGAAGAAACTGCAAATTACCATGCCTTTTGTGGATGCTTTGGAGGGCATACCTAAGTATGCAAAGTTTCTTAAAGATATCTTATCAAATAAGAGGACTAGGGAGGACAACCAAATGATCTCCATGACAAAAAGTTACAGCTCCATAATTACTAACCAAATGCCCTCAAAGTTGAAAGATCCATGGAGTTTTATTATACGCTTTGTAGTTGATAATTTAGAATTCTCTAAATGTTTGTATGACTTAGATGTTAATATTAATCTTATGCCTTCATCAATTTTTAGGAAATTAGGGTTAGGAGATATGAGGCCAACTTATATGCTAATCCAATTGGCAAACTAATCTATAAAGAAATCATTTGGCATATTGGAGGATGTGTAGTAAAAGCGGAAAAGTTTATTATTCCTATGGATTTTGTAGTGCTTCACTTTAAAAAGGATCAAAATTGTCCATTTATTCTTAGTAGATAATTTTTGAATACAGGAAGAGCCTTAATTGAAGTGCATGATGGGAAGCTTATTCTTTATATTGTTGATGAGAAAGCTGAATTTAACATGAATTAAGTATTAAAGAATTTGAAAGAAAGAAATTCTTGCATAAAGATAAATATAATGGATGACTACATAAAAGAGAAAGAGGAGTACTATAAGGAAGAAGTGTGTGTAGGGGAAGTTGAAGATGAAGGAGAATGGGAAAAGGAGGAGTTAGATGTTAAATCGAAATAATAGATATTAGTGAGAACAGAAGCACTCGTGCCATCCTCTATTGAGAAACCACCCTTTCTAAAGTTGAACACTGATGGGGAATAAGAAATAAGAGTTCTAGAGATCATTAGGAAAAAAAATAAAAGCCATAGGATGGGAAATTTTGGACATCAGAAGTTTAAGTCCTAATGTGATGATATATAGGACTTTAAAATTCAAAAGAGGAGATGGTTAAAGAATAATGGCACTAAAATGGTCAAGTAGTGAACTTAAGATTAGCATGTTACATTTTAGTTAGTTATTTGTAATTTTGTGTTTGATATTGATTTATAATTTTTATGTTTTTATGTTTATTTTGTAGTGAGTTAAATTGTTGGATGTTCATGGCATGAAATGTGTCCAAGTTCCTTATCCGATTTCATCACCACCATAATACCGATAAGTATTATTTCCCTTGTTTTAATTTTTAATTTTTAATTTTTTTTATATTTGTTATTTATGTTGTTTCTAGTTATGATTTCATGTGGTTTCCATATTAAGAACAATGTTTTATTCAAGTGTGGGGACATATATGCACTTATATATCATTTTTATATGAATTTGCATTTATATGATGATAGTTTTGATTGTGTTAGCGTTTTGTACATTTATGTTGCATGATGTTAGTAGATGGTGTGAATTGAACAGAATTGGCCTTACCTTCGAACATGGTCATTTGAATTGTAAAGGTACATTAGCTTGTGAAGTTTGTGATTTAAGTGTCTTTAGGATGAATATGCATGTTAATAAGGATATGGCATCTCTTATTTTCCTTTATATATTTGTTTATATACACATATAATTATATTTATTTAAATTTGTAGGCATCATTAGTAACCTTTCATGGGAGTCAATAGCTATGAAGTAATAAGGTAGGCTAAGAAATTGAAAAAAATGTATTAAATAAAATTCCTATTCTGCTGGCTTTTTTATAAGGAAATTGGGTTAAGAATAAAGTTACTAGTAAGTTAAGAGTTATGATATAGCTTAGTAATTAGGGGTATTCATAGCAAAATGTTTGTCTTCACATCAAAAGGCTATAATGACACTCTAACCAAGCTAAATAAAAAAGGTAACCTAGTTGAGTAATTAAGGGATGTTTATGATAAGGTGTTTGTCTTCACATTAAAAGACTAGGTGATTGTTAAAGAAAATCTAAAAATTTGGTGCTTCAAAAAAAAATTAAACCTACTGATCTTTTAAAATAGCAAGAATTTTTATGAACGGATACTTAGTGATAGTTTACCTCTTTAATTGATCAATAATAATAAGTGCATACTTACAAGTGTCATAGGAGCATAAATAGGGTGTCAAAATTTTAATTGATATGCATATTTAAATTAGAGTACTTCAACATGAATGGAATAAGTTAGTGTGCTGGAACTTTTAGAGTGGTTTATGTGTGAGGTGATAGGTGTAGATCATAGTATATTTTTATAGGTATTTAAGTGTGTTTTAGATGATTATCATGTATATATGCTTAGAATTGTGTTCTTGTTAATGTTATATGTATTCTAAGTGTTTCAATGATTTAAAGCAAGAATTTTACGTTAATTTTATGTTTCAAGAGGTGTTTAATGTTTTTTTAAGTGTATGGAAACAGGAATGTGAAGAAAAGAGAAGATCTTGGATAAATGCAGCAAATTTTAGATTTTCCAAATCGAGAGTTTTTCAGTACTTTTAACATTTTGGAGCTTGTGGAACAAAATTAAGTGGGCACATCTTAAGAAGAACCCTAAAAGCCTCAAAAATTATTTAAAAATAAGAAAAACATGGAAAAAAAGCAACAACCATCAAATTAAAAGAAGATTAAGAGGAGGCATTAAGAGAGCTTCGAAGAATTCCAAATTTCCATATCAAAACTTGAACTAGTTTTTCTTTCTTTTCCCTTTATTTTATCATTATCTTGGTTTTTTATTTAGATTTTAATGATATTTAACATGATTATGGGTTTCTAAATCCATATTAGGGATTGTTCTTGATATGTTTTGTTAAACCTTATTCTTATTAAATTCTATACATATATGAATGTTTTTGATAATTGTTATTATTGTACTTAGTAGTACATCGAAAGAGTAAATCAATCCATATATGGTAAAGAGCACAATGAGAGTTGGTAGCTTAATAGACCTACAATTATCATATTAGTTAATAGTTAAATATAGATCTTAATTGTGAAATTAATTATCCTTAGGATTACTTCAAATCTAATTGAATAAGTTAAGAGTAGTTTTACGAATTGAGAGTTTACAATTATATCATTATCGAATTCAATTAGGGTTACCTAATTAGATCTCGAAAGAGGGTTATAAAAAATTTAGTATATTTAGGATCAAACATAAATTGAATCAATAAGATAAAGGGAAAATAAAACAAGGATAGAATAATTCCTAGTTCTTAAACTTTGATCAAACTTATTTTATTGGCAGCTCAATTCTTTACTTGTTTCATTTTATTAGTTTTTTTTATTCCAATTATTTATTTTAATTCAAATCAATCTTTAGTACCTTATATAAAGTTCTATCGAATTTGTTAAGTTTCTATTAGTACTCATGGAAATGATACCTTTAATACTACGAGATACGATCTGTATACTTATAGTTTTGAAAATTTTCTATATAAAACTAATCAACAATTTTTGCACGATTGTTAGGGATTAATTTAAAATCTCATACAATTTGAATTCTTTTGCTTTAAGGATGTAATAATTTTCTTGCATTAGTGCAGGTGTCTGAAAAAAATATATGAAACAAGTTTTCAAGTAAAAGATACATCAACTCTAAACTTCATAGAAAACTGTGACAATGAGATAGAAACTCCTATTTCTCTATAAAACTTTCACACTCACCAACCATTCCTAACCTTAGATCTGTACCTTTTCATCCTCTTCTCCACATCTTTTCTTCCCAACTCAAAATCATTGCTTCATCAATAACCTTTCTGTCACTGTTCTAGCCTTGCCATTGTGCGTGTTACCTGCAAAACCAAACAATAAACAACATTAGACACCGATTTAACTACATTATGGAGACAGATTTTCCACCTCTATCCTCAGAAGTCCATTCTTCTCAACATGTTAAGACTTTTGAACCTCATTCTACATCCCACTCTACTAATCAACCTATACTACCCCCAGTCTCAGCCCCACCACCTATCCTACCACCAAAAACCTCATCTCCATCATGCAATATGTATCAATAGTAATAAGTAGTTAGAAAGACATGGAAACAAATGGTGGGTGACAATTTAGACTCTTCCTTATTCTACAGTCCATCGCCTGAGATTGAAGGCAAACTAATGGCCACTCCAAGCCTTAACATTTTATAGGAAGGTGCAAGAAGAGGGGAGCAACACTAATTGGTTCTTTTTATGGATAAACGTCATGTTTTTCCCGTGAATCAAGCATGGACCTAGAAAAATTAGAAAAGTAGAGGCTTATTGGAGGTAATGCTAACTAAAGAAGACAACTTAAAGTTTACCTTCTCCTCTAAATCTGCAGCTCAAAAGGTAATAGAAGAAGGTCCTTTGCACATTTCTCAACCTCCTTTATTTCTTTAGAATTGACAACCCGAAATGGAATTAGAGAAAATCATATTGAAAAATATTTCTTTATGGGTGAATATACATAATATTCCTTTGGAATATTGGACAAAAAAAGGATTGAGTATGCTAGCTAGTTATTTAGGAAAACTAATATGTATGGATGAAAACACTTCTTTAAGGAAACATGTTGGATTTGCTAGATTATGTGTGACTATGGATATTTCTAAGAAAATGAAAGATAACATTGCAATTCTAAGGTTAGTAGATGGGCATACTCTTAAAGAAGACAAGGTCTTGGTTACATACCAATGGAAACCTTCCCTTAAAACACAAAGAAAAGAATGGAAACCAACAGGGAAAGTTTTCATTAGAGGAGACTATTGGGAGGTGACAGGAACGGAAACGGTTAATTTAGAAGATAACAAAGTGTCGGTGAAAATAGGAAAATTGATAGGAAACCATGAAGGTCAAAGAAGTATGGATAAGGTCAAAAATACACAATTAATAAAGATGAGAGGGCCCAAATTGATAAATTTCCAGACTCAGTTCAACCATTGGAAATTGTTGTGCCCAAAAAGTTTTTAAAAGACCTAGGCTATCCTACTTATAAGTATATAAGGTAGTTCTAGTTAATTACCCAGGGTCGTCTCCCATAAAGGTGAAATTGGTCTATTTAAATTAGCCTTGAACAAAATCAAAAATAAAAAAGATGCAATCTTAAACATTCTATTTCGATTTTCTGAGTGAAGACTTTAAAGAAAATCACAAAATAGATGGAAAAGTAAATGGAATCAACTAGAAGCAAAGATGAATAGATTAATCAAAATGGAAAACTCTTGAGAATTAATTTCGCTAATTTAATCTTCTATACATGATTAAAGGGAAATGATTGGATAATTGTCTTACTAAAATTAACAATTGGGTTCTAAATCAACTCGAATAATGAACTAATCTAACTTTCGTATTCAATAAGATTATTTAAATTAATTATGAAAACCCGGTTATTAATTACCACTTAAGTTAATATATTTCTAGTTTTTAACCAAAGTGTATATAGTTTCTTATTCCATATTAAACGTCTCCCCTCAACCCTTTGTTTAAGACTCAAATGATGCAAATTTTGATTATGCTATTACATCCATTCAGTTCATAAATGATAGCAAACATAAGACAACAACACAATCCCTCAATCACGCATATTTGACTAAAATAGTTATATCAATCCTCGAAAAAAAAAGATTAGCCCATCATGGATGTCACAAGCTTCATCATCATTAAACACTTCAATTCCATCTTTATCAGTATAAGTGAAGCATTTAAGCAGTAAACAAAGTAAATAACTAAGATAAACTGTCAAAAGCTAAAAAGTATGGGTTCGGTTAAGCTAATAGAAGAAGAAATCTAGTAAACAACAGATAATAATGTAACAAATAAGGAACAGAGTAAGCAAACAAAGGTTTTCATATGAATGAGTCACGGTGGTCTCCTACAACTCTTAATCCTTCTACATTAGATTTCACCTTCTACTTCTGGTTGATGTTCACTAATACAACTAAATGCTCCCACTACCTTAACCTCTATTGCTTTTCTTCTTCACCGACTCTCTCTGTTTCTCTTCTCATCTTCCCTTCTTTCTCTTAATCCCTCTCTTCTCGAATGTGTCTATGATGTGTGGAATGTGGAATGAATGAAGGATGTCGTCATCGCCCTCCAATCCTTTCTATTTGTGCCCTCGTCTATGTTTAGATTTTTGTGCCCTTCAACCTACAACTGCCACATAATAAAATAAAGGGATTAAAGGAGTGCATTAGAATTTGCATGAGGGTGACTATGTTTGTCACCCCCGTGCATAAGCTTGCACAGTAGTGACTAAAGAAACATTTGTCACCACCTTATACACGATAGTGACAAAAGTATCACCATGGTGTAAGTGGTGACTAATTAGTCACTATCTTATGCACGGTGGTAACTAATTAGTCACCATCTTATGCACAATGGTGATAAGGGAATCACCACTATGCAGTCACCACCTTATGCATAGTGGTGACACAGTCACCACCTTATGCATAGTGGTGACACTTTAGTCACCACTATGCAGGGGGTGACATCCTTATTGTTATATTTTTTCATACAAAGTGACGTGAACTTTAATTTTTCATACAAAATTCACAAATTAATCCAATTAACATGCATGCAATATTAACACCATTTTCATTCAATTTACCTCTCATTTGGATCAACTCACAAGAATTTGTAACCAAAATCAAGATATGAAGGCAATTAAAAGCAATAGAAACTAGACACATCAGAAATTTAGGAGTAAACATTAAGTGTCACAAGTGATCTATTAGTGTACCAGAGGGAAATAAAAGACAGGATAGTGAGAATAATCATTTCCATACAGACCATGGCATATATAAAAATGAGGATACTCGATAGTTACTGGCAAATCAACATAGAGGAGTTACTCAAAAGGAACAATTTGAATAAGTGACATCTAGGAAGAGCAACAAGAGTAGTAGATAAGGCTCCAAAGAGAAATGCAGCCTTATATAACTCTGATAGTCTGGAATGTTAGGGGAATAAATAGCCCCTCTAAACTTAATATGGTTAAGGGATATTTTCCTAAATGAAAAGCCTTTGTTAACTTGTCTATTGGAAACCAAAATTAGTGTAGAAAATATGAATAAAATAATTTGTTTGGGTAGCAAATGGAAGTTTCTCACAAACCACCATTGTCATACCTATGGAAGAACTATTATTATTTACGATGGGGAATTTTTGGAGGTGGAAGAACTGGAAGCTAGCGAGCAATTTATCCATACAAAGCTTTTATTTAAAATGGAAAATTCTTATGCTTTAGCAACCTTTGTTTATAGTTTGAATACATTTTTCATAGAAATGAGTTATGGAATTCTCTTTAAAGACTAAAATCATTAGTTAGAGGTCCATGGATAATTAGTGGGGATTTTAACACCACTCTCTTCAGGTTAGAGGCAGAAGGGAATGGTAATTTACTTAACTACACCTCGAACATCCTTAATTGTATTCAAGATGTGGAATTAACAAATTTAAAATCATAAGGTCATAGGTTCACTTAGTCCAACAAACAAAGATCAAACTAGATCATTCAGAAAAAGTTAGATAGAGCTATTGTGATTATGGATTGGTTAAATTTTTTTCAGAGAGCAAAGCCATTTTTTTGGACCCTGGAATTTTTTATCATACCCGTATCAAGATGGTTAACTTGTTTAAAAAAAGGTTAGCATTCACCACCCTTTTAGATTCAACAATTTCCTGGTTAATGTGAAGGGGTTTCGTGAAGCTATTTCTAAGGGAGGGAGTATACTAAGTAGTTTATTTGTATATCAAAGCTTAAGGCTATAAAAAAGGAATTAAAGACATTAAATATCAAGAGAGGATAGCATACCAAAAAGGAGATAGAAGTAGCAAAAAGCAAGCTTTCGACAATCTAGAAATCCCTAGCAGTTAACCCAAGTGATTTCACTCTAACTACTAAGGAGAGGGAAGCTCTTAAAACCTATATGCACATAGTGGATAATCATTGTTACTTATTAAAGAAGAGGGCTAGAATTAATTGGATAAAAGATGGGGATATATGTACTAAATTTTTCTTCAACATAGTGACTGCTAGAAGAAATGTCAATAGAATCACCTCCATAAAATCTGAATCTAAGGAAACTTTATTTGGGTAAGCTAAGATTACTAAAGAAGCTAGGAAATTTTTCCAAAATCTCCTAAGTAGAGAAGGAAATACTGCATGAAATGGAGTGGATTTTAGCAAATTGTCACAACCAAGATCACTAAACAAGAAACCTTTTTACTAATTAGACTTGTCACAGATTAGGAGATAGAGAAGGTGGTATTTAACATAAAGGGCTCAAAAGTCCCTAGTCCAGATGATTTAAATGGTATTTTCTTTCAAAAAACGGGGATAAAATAG
>JANSVA010045644.1:0-13308 GCA_025504915.1 Erythroxylum reticulatum | reverse complement strand
GTGCTTCCATGTAGGGCTTTGCTCCGTGATTTCTGACTCTACACGCAGAGCTTTGCTCCATGATATATATTCTGCACATAGAGCTATGCTCTGTAATTCTATTCTGACTAAGCCCTATGGACTAGTATTTGTATAAGTATATGATAGGCACTCAGTTACAACAATAAGAACCAATGTGAGTCTCATTCATATATCATTATAAGATCAATATCCATTGAATGAATATATGTGATATGTGTTTATCATCTGGTGAACTCATCGATGATAGTTCACTCATTGAGTTTGCAAAACTCACCCAAAATTTACAATTATTTTTCAGGATTAGAAGAATACCCCGTTAGGCCAACGGGAGTATACCTAAAACATTCAAATGAAGGATAGAGGATGGGATCAGTTCGCATCTACATTTTATTTGTCTATTTTGTATTGAAATGTATATTCCGCCATTTTTTTGTATAAATTGGTTTTCCAAAATGAATCAAGCGTTTTGTATTTGTGAAAGGGCCCAAATGGGTATTGAAAATGTTTTTGATAGTTTTGTGTTACTTAAAAATGTTTATGAATGCATGTGGGCCCAATTTGAGTATCGATTTTCGCATATTGTGTTTGTGGTTCAAAAAATAAAAAAAAATTATACCGATTTCTGAATGATTGAGTGTTTTAGCATGCCACCTCGTGGGGCATGGACTTGGATATCGCCAATCGATGTCAAGTTCGAGTCTTGCGGGAGTGGAGTGCTGCAAAAACTATACCTTGATCCACCATAAAATGACATTTTTTCTAGTTCAACACAAAATTAGTTTCTATTCATTTTTCTAAGATAATGGCAAGATTCTCAAGACATTCATCAAAAGAAGATCCATACACACTAAAATCATCCATGAATACCTCAATAATCTTCTTAACATATTCGAAAAAAATGCTTACCTTGCACCTTTGGAACGTGGCAGTTTCATTATATAATTCGAATGGCATCTTTTGGTAGGCAAACTCACTGAATAGGCATGTAAATATGGTCTTCTCCTGATGTTTTGGTACGATCGGGATCTGGAGATAACCTAAAAAGTCATCTAAAAGGCAATAATAAACATAACAAACCAATATCTCAAGCATTTGATCAATATGTAAGGGAAACGTGGTCTTTACGAGTAAGAATTTAACTTTTTATAATCAATACATACTCGCCACCTGGTTTGCACTCAGGTGGGAACCAACTCACCTTCTTGGTTTGTCACAATTGTGATTCTAGACTTCTTTGAAACTACGTGGACAGGACTTACCCACTTACTGTCAAAAATTAGGTAGATAACCCCACCATCGAGAAGCTTTAACACCTCCTTCTTCACAACTTCCATCATTGGAGGATTCAGCCTACGTTGAGCTTGCCTTGTCGATTTTGCATCCTCCTCCAACAAAATGTGGTGCATTACTTTTGGAAGGGCTTATCCCATAGATATATGTGATAGTCCACTACCCAATGTCCTTTATATGCTATCTCAGCCTTCGAACTAGCCTCTCCTCTTAAATTGAAGTCATCTCCACTGAAATGATAATAGGGAGAGTTTGCTTATCTCCCAGATAGGCATACTTTAGATTTGTAGGGAGTGGCTTCAATTCTAATTTTGGTGCCTGCATATTAGAAGGTAACAATTAGCCAATTGTATGATTACAATTGTTTCTTTTAGTAGACCCAAATTCAAAGAAACATAAATCGAACGAGGCATTACATTAATTGAAGCACCCAAATCCAACATAGCTCTATTAATCACAGTATTACTAATTTTGAAAGGAATGGTAAACATACCTGGATCCCGACATTTTGGAGGCATCTTCTTTCTGAATATCATCGATATATTCTCACCCATCATCACTTTCTCATCACACCTCATTTTCTTCTTATATGTACACAGTTCTTTAAGGAATTTGGCGTGCCTTGGTACTTGCTTGATTGTCTCGAGCAAAGATATATTGACTTCCACCTTTCGAAAAGTCTCTATCTCTTTTTTCGTCTCCTCTTTGATTGGTCTTTTTCTATCTCCTCCTGGTTCAAGTTTACCTCGGGTTAGGATGACAATTTTCCTCCACTTTGCAATTCAAAGTGATTAAGCCTTACTACCATCTGATTCATTTGGTTTTCCAAATTTTGTTTGCTTGCTTTTGATTCTTGACGAATTTGTTATGCACTCAGATTAAGTTGTTGCATACTTTGTTGTTATTGATGCATATATTGTTGAAATTGCAGATTGTTAGCAGCAAGATTCTTAACAAGTTCTTCTAAAGATGTACCTAAAATAAAAGAAGAAGTTCCTTATGTTGCTTGTTATCTTGGTTGAAATCCTTGTGGTCCTTGCGATCGATTTTAGAAGAAAATTTTCTATCAGTTTCCTCCATAACTCAAGTTAAGGCGATCCCTTTAACCTAGGTTATACATCTGCGCGAGTATGGGTTATATTGGTTCAAGAAGTTCCCTCCTACAACATTCATGTACTCCATACATCCCTCTTGTAATGTCGAGCACTCATCAGTTAGGTGACTCGTGTTTGAGCATATTTCGTATACTTTCACTTGTGCCTGTCTAACTGTAATATATCTCACAAAAGATGCCAATTTATCTAAACGATGTTCGATAGATGAAGTACTTACCTCGCTTACTCGTCTAACATCATTGTGAATGCCAAATTGTTATGTGTTAGCAGCCATCTACTCAAGGTAGGATCTTGGCCTCGAGGGGAGTCTTCTTGCAAAGTGCCCCACTGCTTGCTGCATCAACCAAAATCCTCTCCATCAGTAACAATCCTTCATAGAAATATTGGATGAGAAGTTGTTCTAGTATGTTATTGTAGCACCCCGCCCTTGCAAGACACATGCCCGACATCCTGAGTGATGTCTAAATGCAAATCCCGCTAGGGTGGTATGCTAAAACAGTCAAACTCTCAAAAACTTAGTACAATTTTTTTAATTTCACACAAATATGTGGAAATCAATAATCAAATCGGGCATGTTTTATTTCATAACATTTTCATTTACATCTTTTCAATCATTACATAAAATCATCGAAATTTTCCTTTGCACTCGGGCTCATTACAAAGATAAAACACTTATAAACATAATAGCGTTACACTTCAAAATCATTCTCATTTACAAACCTTTCCATTTTTGAAAGTTATTTCGTACGGAAATATTCAACTATACATTTTTCAATAATTGTGGAAGACTCTATTATATATAAGAATAAGAAAATACAAATGCAGTCGTGAACTAATCCCAACCTCTATCTCTTACTTGAATGCAGTGACTATACTCTCATTAGCCTAACGGGGTAACTCTTCTGAGCCTAAAAAATAATTACAAATTTTTGGTGAGTTTTGGGAACTTAGTAAGTGGCCATCCTTAATGGCTCACTCAATCACATAACACATACAATTCATACAAATCATATTCATTGGAACACATCTCACATACATAAATTAGTCAAATTATTCAAATCATACACATCAAATGCATATATGATCATTAAGAGACTCACTTTCAATTTGTTATTGTTATGACCGAGTGCCTATAACTGTCCTGTATCTATTGTAGATACCGAGTTCATTAATAACTATCCTGTATCTATTGGGAATATCGAGCTCATTTTACATAGTGATCCTTTAGCTCTTATATACTTTTTGAGCTTTTAGCTCTTTTTCACAACCTGAGTTTTAAACATTCTCATATCGCATTTACACATTCTCAGTCATATGATCTCATTTACAAATTCTCATATACATTCTCATCGGACCTTAGTCCGACATTTAGAGATCACATTTAGAAGCACTTATTTCATCATGTTCATATACAAGTATCACTTCAATATCGCATTTATGCATCACAAGTCTCGGACCTTCAGTGTCTGGAATTCAACAATCAAATCACATTTATAATCATTCAATACATAATATAAACAAACAGCAATAAAGTAAGACCATCTAAGTCTACGCATAGGATGCTCTAGATTAACATTTGTTTCCAAGTTCTGGAAACGTCTGAATGCGAACGTTTATCCTGCACATCTAATTTATGCAATATACACATTGCACGCACACATTAATAACTTTGCACAATTATAAGAATTTATTTATGCACAAATGTATATATGGACTATGTACAATGCATGCTCAATGACAATCCTGGGTATATTATCCAATTTTACATCTTATGCTCATTTTCATTTCATAATTCAATCACTCATCATTTATTTTCTAGCATTATTTGCTCTTAGAATAACAGTTTCTCATCACCTTAACTTGATACCTATTACTCCTCTTTTTTGAATCACAACTACAATCATATGAATATCTTAATTTGCATTATACATATGTCTTTGATGCTTTAATACCAACAATTCATTCATTAAAGTTTTTCTAACATTATATAATCATACAATATCCAAAGTCTCATTCTTTCTTATAAATTCTCCAGAATTTCAGACCTTTGAGTTTATTTTCTATGACCAATTAGATAATGAAAATGAAGTAATTTGATAATACTCTCTTCTAAAAAATTGTTCTCCTATCTTTTAAGTTTCTAATGACACTAAAAGCATTCAATTTGGTTCAGTAATCTGAAAGCTATACCCTGAACATTTTTGTACTATTCTTATACTAAAACAATACACTATAATTAAATTCCATCTAGAAATTGAAATTCTTAGAGACTGAATTAAAATTCAATTTCTTCAGACAATTTGTGTTCCTATGTCTCTAGTTTACTTCAAATAAAATCATCTCATTTGCATGACTATAGAACAAGATATTGTCAAAATATCGAAGCCTATTCAATGAAATCTTTTTGGTTATCACATTCCAACACCATCAACATTTTCATCTTATATTCATCAACCCAACTGAAATTAAGTCATGGCTATGTTACATAAACTCATGGCCTTGCATCACAACATAATTGGGTCACGGGCATGTAACAAAAGCTCACGCCCGTGAGAACTCAACGCACGACCGTACACACCTAATCAAACTAGTCCACATTTTTCATTCAATCTCTCCAAAATGATTTCAGATGGCTAAGATTTTTGGTGGAGATGTAGATTAGTGTGGTATGAGTCTAATGGTTTAAGTACCATGTTATTTAGACATCGGGTGAAGAAGTTATAACAAAAAATGTCAAAGGATGTTTAGAAACAACTCTCAGAAAAAGTTAAAAGTCGCGATCGTGCATAGCACCTACAAAGTTAGGATCGTGCCTGCTTCTTCAGCGATGTCACGATCATGATGAAGCACGATCACGATCACGACTCACAACCTGCTTCATTCACTGAACAACCTCTTCATTTTCTTCTTCCATTTTTTTCATTTCTACGTTTCCAACTTCCATTGTTGTAATTTTGTTATCTCTTGTACATTTTCCATTTTCTTCTCTAACTTCCATTCAATCCTACACTTTTAACTCATGTATATTCTTTCTACTCCATTTCCATTAAACATATTCACAAAAAATGCAAGTTTATGCAAAAACATCTAAACCCGCATATCATTCATGCATCTTCTTTATGTTTAACGTTTTCCATTTTTCTACTACACTCATTTATCTGTATCAAGATTTTCATTTCATCTTAACTCTACATTTATTTTTGGTTCAACTCATCTTTAAAACACCAAAATATTCACGTATGTATATATATATATATATATATGCACAGTGAAAAGAAAACAGAGCATATATGCTTTAATCTTTCATAAATGTTTATACTCTTCTTATGCATATTTTCATTGATCTTTCAAACTCAGAAATCATTTCTACACTATCTTATAACATATTTATCCTCAAATTCAAAAAATCAACACATGTTGTATGCTTTGGTTTTTCACTCATGTTTCAGCACATGTACATTTTTATTTTATAACTTTAATGGATAACTAACATGATGCATGTTTCATCTTATGCAACCATAAAGAACCATAAAATGCTTACTTGTCTAAAGCTCTAAAATCTTTGAAATCACGTGAACCCTAGCTTCCAACAACACCCGACCATCAACAAAGCGAGGTTGTAGGGTTAAGTATTTTAGTGATATTGAAGGAGATAACAAAAAGAGATAGCAAGCGGAAGATGAAAGCAAGGCTTGCATTGTGAGGACGAGAAATCTCTGAAAGAAATGAAGCTTTTAGAAGATAAAGGAAAATTTGGAAGAAGATATTTTAAGACAAGAACAAACAGTGGATGGATCTTTCAAGTTTAAAAGAATGTGTGTTTAACAATTGGGAACTTGTCCATTTCTTAAGACCTTAGCTAATTTCTTAACTAACTAGTTCTTATTGAACTAGTTCCTTAACTCTCATCCTTTCATTCCAATTATCTCCAAAGTTTTCCATGTCATCTTCTCATAAGTTTCTTCAATATCATTACACTCATTTCTATTTTCCATACATCAATTTACTTGCCAAGTGGCATTTTCCTAGTACAATAATATCCAACATTTTTAGGAATTATTCCTAAAATTCACCAAAATTCAAAACAGTTACACTCTCCAAATAAATTTTCAATGCAACAAATTCACAATTCTCAATAATATCACATCAAAATTCTATTATACCTACAAAATTGTCAATGAATGCATGTACAATTATTTTAATGTGAAAAAATCAAGATTCATGTGTGTGTATGCTAACATTATGCTTGGGCATAAAATGCAATTTCCAATCTCTCATTACTATTTTCTCAATTATCGAAATCTAGGGCTTTGACCCTTAATATGGGAATGGGATGTTACAGTTGTGGTGCTGACAACTGGCACATAACTTCTTGAACCACTCCAATACTTGTAAAAAGATTCTCCATTATGCTGCTTGATGCCATATATCTCCTTCTGAATACTTGTTATCTTTGAGGCCAAAAAATGTTTCTTCAATCTCTTCATCTCCAACCAAGTATTTATGCTTCTCGCTGGTAAATCAAATAGCCAATCTTTTGCTGCATCTTTGAGTGAGAACAGGAAGGCTTTCAACATGGTTTGCTCATCCATCACCCCCGAGAAGCTTCATGCTCATACAAACTACATCGAGCTCTTTTAGATGCTTGTGTGCATCCTCACCTGCAAGACCATGAAAATTAGGTAATAAACGAATTAATCCAGATTTTAACTTAAAGGTAACATGTTCAACAAAATTAGGAAATGTAATGCATAGGGGTCTTTGGGTTACGTCTGGTGCAGCTAATTCTCTCAACATTCTCAAATTTGCCATAGTTGCTTCGGATTCAGGTTCTGGGTCTACTACTGAAGATGTTCTTGCTTCTCTTCTTAACGTCCTTAGTGTTCTCTTGATATCTGGATGAAGTTGCTCAACTTCTCTATGAGGAGATTTGGTCACTATCATACACCAACACTTACAAACTTTTAAAAGTTAACAAATATATTCACAAAACATCAAATAAAATAAAATACAAAAATTAAACCATCACATTCCTCGGTAACGAAATTAAAATTGACAGCACATCACAATGTTAGTCAAAATAAAATAACTAGATTATTACTATAACAACGGTGAGTCTAGGACGATCCCATAGATAATGTGTGTAAAGTGTTGAATGAAAATAATCAATGTTTAGGTTTAGGGGGTTTTGGATTTTGAGATAAGAAAATAAAATAAAACTAACCTAATGAAAACAAATTATAAAAAAATATGTGAAAAATGATAAAAGTGGGTAATTTAGTAAGGACCTAGTTCTTTGGTTCAACCTCAGCCTACACCTTAATTAAACATATTTTGTTGATTTGTTGTTCTCAAACCTCTTTTAGCAACTATTAATCGTGGGTTAATAATTAACTCCAGTTTTTCCTTAAGTAGTGTTTAATCAAGATATGGTCATTAATTAAACCTAATAATCAAATAACCTAGGATACGATCTCTAGATTTAATTAGGTAGTAGTATTATGAATTAGGAGAATCGATTAATGAAGGCAACAACCATATATGATGCGTCATTTAACCAAAGTCATGTTATCCTTAATGATTACGAATCATTAGTTGCTACATATGAATTTCAACATAACAATTATTGATTATATTGAAATTCTAGCAATGAGTTTGCAAATAAATGATTTAATGAATGCATTAAAAACATCTTTTCACAATACCGAATGGGTTCATACACAAATAACTGAACAATAACGAAAATTCGATTATCCAAAATCAATTAACATAGGATAACACAATCAATTTCTAACGAGAGAAAGAAACAACAAAAATGGTGAAATATATTTAACTCCGGTCGTTGGCATCGATGTCACCTCTGAATTGGTATAAGGAAGTCCAGCCCTTTATGGGTCTCTCAAGAAAATGCTTCAGCCCTATGAAAATTGTCCCCTACCGAAACCCCTATAGCGCCTCCTCCTCTTGTCTGTCACAAGCTTCTCTCTACTATTCACTGATTTGACAAATTAAAAATGTAGGTCCCTCTTACTATATATGTCTCACTTATTAAAACCTTACACTGCTGCTATTGTGAATTTTAAGCAAAACGCAAATTGTTTTCTTCTACGCATACGTTTCACAAACATCGTCTACTTTTTTGCAAGATGTATTTGTGTAATGCAAAGATGCAGATGTCGTCTATGTTTTGTCCAAGTGATCTATGCTGCTACGTTGTTTTGTTTCTTGTTTTAATCTACCTTATACGTGGCGTTTTGCTTCTTCCCAATAACCTCTTCTCTTCATATTGCTGTGTTTCATGCTCCACTACTGCATCTTAGCTCTATGGATGTTGCCTTATACATTGTCCATTAATTAACTTATTGTATGGTTATTAAATTAATGTAATTTGCATGTAAAATTCTATGCATAATCATGCAACTCACATTCTTTGCATTTTGTGCTTTCATTTTTCTTGTCTTCCTCTTGTCTTTTGATTTTCTTCTTCTTGCTAAAAGAAAACAAGTGAAAATTAATCCTCGAAAAATGACCCAAATATCAAGCTTTCGACTCACTTCAACTTCTTTGCTTCCAAATTGTGCCTAAAATCACATATAAGTCAAAGTGAGTATCTTAAGCAATTTCATGTCAATAAGTGTTATGAAATAATTTCATAATCAATTAACTATCAAGCCTCTATTGAAGAAATTTTGGACGTTTATGGGTACCTAAGATAAATGCAGGAATTAGAATGAACAAGGTATCTGACAGTTATAGTTATATTTATGGTAAATTAATAAAAATCTGTACAAGAGATAATTGCTTCTTGATTGTAAAATACTTTCACAAAAAGCTATATTAAATAGGAATTTTTTAATATGATTTTGAATGACATTTATAAGGAAAAATAAGGAAATTGGACGGAATCCATCTGAGCCTTTTACATGAACTTCGCTGGAGAATAAATTTAAGGAAAGTATAATAGAAATTAGTATGCTAGAATATGATAAGAAATCAAACTGAGCAAAAACATTGAGTAAAAAAAGTTTGATTCTTCTTACCTAATTCTTATTTTGTTTTATTTATTAGGATACATCAAATTTGAACTGTTTTTATATTTTAAAGAAAGCATCAATCTATGGATGAATGTAGGTTGGAATTTGTATACAATTAAAGATTTCAGGTTAGAATTTGGATTCAATTAAAGCAAATATCAATCTATTTTTTTAAGACCATCATTTCTTACAACCAACTCACATTTTTCAGTTCTTTCTACTATACTATCAAATCTAGATAATCATATATCTAGCTTTATTAGCCACATTAGTAGAAAATTAACATATCTAACATTTTGATCTAATTTGTGAGAGTTTTGGATTATTAGCCACTTAATTGAAATTTTTTATTACTAAAACAAAAACATTCCAAAAGATTTAGCATTATAGAATATGCTCTTCTTATTTAAAAAATAAAGAGATCTCAATGGCAACTAGAAAGCTTTAGGTATATAAACTAGTTAGAAGATGAAAGGAGTTTAATATTGCATCAAGCAAGCTCCTAATATGATAATTGGAACTATAAATGTGATTGATAATAATTGAGATTGGGGAGATTTGTTTTATTTCCACAAATCTGTGAGACTAATAGTTCATAATTGAGGAGAAATTCCCATATAACTAGCTGTATGTTAGGGTTATTTAGATCCTAAATTTTCCATGATATAGTTATCATTAAAATAGAAGGAGAAGGGGGAATTAGAAGTGTTTCCTCCTATCTTTCTTCCTTGTGGCTTTGATCTTCATAGGTAAACAACTAAAAGAGGGATAAGAAGAACTCAACATTATAAGATCAATATAATTAGAATAGGTATTTACAGGGAAGATATCTACAGAGATAATACACTATAAATTTGAATGGTCTCAATGATTAAGGATAAAAAAGTAAGTAGTAACTAATTTTGGATTTCCATATAATCTTGATTTCCACTTGCTAAGGAAAATGATCATATAATAAACCTTTTTGCAAAGCGTTAATGAATAGTTGTAAACCTAGCTATAAATACTTGTATTAGAATTAACCTAAGGGACTTCTCTCACACTCTTTAACATATTTTCAAGAATTATGGCTTAGTTTTCCATAGTTCTTGTTTTATTTTAACTGAAAGAAGACTAGAACAATGATTGGAGGAGCTTTTGACATCTTCTCTTACTCTTTTCTTCTACACTTTCTTCTGTATTGAGATTTATTTATTCATTACAAGAAAATTAGTAATTAGAGAAGGAAAATTACATACGGAAATGAAACCGTAGCAAATTTTTGGCAAAAAATCATTTTCCTTCAGTAAAATTATCAAGAAAATTTTCATTTTGTGATAAAAAATATTGGTCGGTAAATATGGCTGAAAAAATTTTCGACGGAATATAAAGATCGTAGAAAATTGCCATTGATAAAGAAGGTGGGACTACTTGGCAGAATAAATCAGTTTTAGGTTTACCGATAGAATATTCCATTGGTAAATTCCGTTGGTAAAGTATAGAGGTAAACATCATCATTTGTTTCAGCTTCAACGTTTTTAGTAAAACGAAAATGATGCAGTTTGGTTTAATACCAAACAACGTCGTTTTGTTTAACCTAAAACTATTGCAACACTCCTCTTTCCCCTCCATTGCAACTAATATTTTCTCTCTTTTGTCATCGCCTTCCTTGTCGTCCAACTGCACTTCCTCATCATCCCACCATGCATCCTCAGCGTGCCGCCATCCTCAATGTCCTAGTGCCCTCATCTCTTTCACTATCGAAGCCCCCCTCCTCCGTCTCTTTTGCCACCATACTTTGTCACCGTGGTGGTTCTATAAATTGAATTTGTTCATTGTCTTTTAGTTTCGGAAACATAGAATGATATTAAAATTAAGGAATATATTGTTTGAATTTCATATACATTTTTTGAAATATAAATAAGCTTGAAATCATTGATGTTGGTCTTAAAGGGCTTGACGATGTCGACATGGGTTTTGTCATCTGCAAAGAATCCACTGTCTCATTGACAACCACCATTCGTTTATGATCATCAGAGGGAAATGGGTCATAATTGTGATGATCAGGGTCATGAGAAACAGTGATGGTTGACTGGGAACAGGATGGTGGTAGGAGGATTACAAGAGCTATTAGGGGCAGAATCTATAACAGAACTAGTAGTAGTACTTAGAGAGTAACAATAGGAGGGAGAAAAAGGTTAGTGTTACACTTGGTTGTTGGTCTTAGAGGGAAAGAATTAAGCACAATTAGGTTGTGTAGAGTTAAGAAGCCTACACCACTAGGAGTTGAGGTGATTAGATATGAATCAATGGAGTGTCCACTTCTAGCATTAGGCATAAATGAAGAGGAAGAGAGAAGAAAAGGAGATAGAGAGGTAGAGAGAATTAGTGGTGTAAAAAGTCTTTAAACCTTGCAATGGACTCGGCGTTAAAAGAGGGGGGGTCGAGACTTTAGAAGAAGACCATTAGTGTAAAATAGGAGTGTGTGGTTCTTATATTAAATAATAGGCTAGGGGTTTTAGATTCAGATTTGGAATTTGGTGAGAAAGTGAGGGGATTGTAAGAAATTGTCTTCACTTATGGTCCAAACTTTGGCTAAGCTTTCTTGAAATATATAATATAATTTTGAAATATAAAATATAAATAAGCTTCATATGCATTTTTTGAAAAAATTTTGAAGAGGCAAAAGTATGATGAACAATAGACAACTAAGGGACGAACTGAAAAGGACGTGCAAAGAGTTTTAAGGTTGCAATCAATCTAACACCAATTAAAGAAAGAAATAGAAACTCATCTGATTTAAAAAAAATCATCCTCAAAGTTGCCATCCTTGAACGATTGATGAAGACTCCCAATATAAATCTAAGAAGAGAACATGAAATATTTGGAGAAATCTACTTAGGAATAATTAAGAAGCATGGAAATTTGAGAGGGGAGTTGTTTTAATCATTTAAGAGCCGATAGAAAAATACAACAATGGAAAATTATGCAGGAGCTAAATAAGCTACAACTAAATTTTAAAGACACATTAAATAGGACTTGATGAAAAATACATGCTTAAGAAAAGCCACATGTAGTCTGTAGCTTTAATTAATCTGTTAATTTATTCATTCTAATAAAACAATTTAATGTAGTTATCTACCTATTTAGAAATAAAATTAACTAATTTATTCATTGTAATAAAACATTTTTATATCGATTGTAGTCCTTTCTAAGTAGTGGTGCATTCCCACCAATTAACTAATTAGCATCATATGTTTGTGTTTTAGCTTAAATAATAGATTTTCTCTTTATTGCATTATATATCAAAACTTAAATTGCCCTATTTTTTAATTTGCTTGCTTTGATATATTAAAAATATAAGAAAACTATTGAACAAGTGTATTATATTAAATACAAAATATTCTTTTTCGCAGGCCGTATATTGTGTTGAAGAGTGTCGCTCATCCTTCTTCTTTGTAGTATGTAGTTGTTCGTCCATCGAGGTAAGTAGTCCAACTAATCTCTACCAAATGTCTTGCTTTAATAATACGATTTTGATGCATTTGGGTTTGTGTGAATGTAAAGGAGGTCTTGATTTTGTGTTGTTGTTTAGAATATTCTTATAATCATTGATGAGTTTTTATGTTCTTTAATAGTCAAGTATTTACTATATATGGAATGAGTTTGCGATCTTATAGATGATTTGAGGCATAATAAACCCCTAGGACGGTATATATAGGCTAGAAACCCGTGATGCAACTCTTGTGAGGCTTATCAGTGAAAAATTCCACAAGTTGAGGAGTCACAGCGAGAACTTACTTTCTTGATTCACAGGTGTAAACAATGCCACGTACCATAGTATTGAAATCAATTGTAGGTGATTAATT
>JANSVA010045613.1:0-13310 GCA_025504915.1 Erythroxylum reticulatum | reverse complement strand
AATAAGTGATCATATGTGATTGATGCATTTCACTACATGAATGCATGAAAGATAAAGGCAGTTGTGACTAGAGTAGCCAACGTGAAAAGAGCTTTAAGCTCAGTTATGCGCATCAGAGCCTTAAGCTCAACGTTTAATGAGCCCGATATGGGGTAGTTATCAATGAGCCCAATATCCACAACAGATACGAGACAGTTATAGGCACTTAGTCACATCAAAGAAGTAAATGAAAGTGAGTCTCACGTGCAATGCATATGAAAATTGATATGTACGTTCCAAATGAACAAAATGAACAGAGTGACTGCTCTGAATGTGAATTGCAAAATAAGTGATCAAAATGGTTCATGATGCTATTTGATTATGATTGAAATGATGTGAATGAAGTGTTGGAAAATATATATGTGTTTTGTGATTGAGTGAGTCATCGAGGATGGTCACTCACTAAGTTCACAAATCTCACCCAAATTTTGCATCTATTTTTCAGGACTCAGAAGAGTTACTCCGTTGGATAAACAGGGAGTATAACTACTGCATTCAAGTAAGAGGTAGAGGTCGGGATCAGTTGGCGTCTGCACTGATACTTTCTTATTTATGTATTCCGTAACTTTTGTGTAATACGTAATTGAATACGTTTCTGCATGGAGTAACTTTCCATATTGGAAAGGTTTGTAAATGAGAATGAATTGAAGTGTAGTGTTAACAAATGTGATTTTTTATGTTATGAAAGAAAAAATTGGGCCAATTTTGATTACTGATTTCTGCATATGCTTATATTGTTTCAAAAAAATTTTGGTATTAACTTTTGAGTTGTTTGACTATTCTAACATGCCACTCTCATAGGGCAAGTACTCGGATATCACTCAGGATGTTGAGTACGGGTTTCGAGAGGGTGGGGTGTTACAATGTGGTATCAGAGCCCAAAATTACTATCTTATATGGGCAATTTCTAAAATACGTGTCAAGTTACATGCATTCTTGTCATATCATAGCAGATAGCGGCAACTGATCCCCCAGTCTGAGTCACATTTATATGAGTCACATTCATGAGCATTCCTTAAGAGTTTGAACTATTAGAAGCACTGAGAAGAATGATGGTCTGTCAGAAGGTGAGCCAATGAAGGTTTATGGGCAAGCTAGAAATGAAAAATAGTATCTGGTTTTGTATGATAGAGAAAGGTTCACTACATTTGTATATGTGGTTGTATCATCGACCATGATATCCATATAGTACTGCGGTAATATATCCTTGAATATGATATAAATGTGAATACATTATCGTGGACTGATTAAGGAAAGAAGTGATATTAATATGAATGATGAGACTTAAAGTGTACAAGCCAAGTTAAACTTGGACTTCAAATGAATGTCGGTTAAAAGTGATAAGAGTTATGATTTAGCCTAAGAATGCGTCTGCGAAATTGAGATCAAAATTTTATGATGATTATGTATCTACGATTCTGAATTAATTGTGAACATATGCATGTATGATGATATATGGTAATTGAAAGGTGAGATGATGATAGCGATATATGAAAAAGTTATTAAGGTTAAGTTGAATTGCAATTATGAGTGGATATTTGAAAATGGGATCACCATGACAAGTGAGAATATTGAGCAGATATATAGTATATGTGTGGAGATAATATAAGAAGCAATCTATATTTGAATATTGGTTGGTCATAGTTCCTATAGTTCAAAGTCTAAGATGAGTTAGAGTAAGACATGAAAATGCTTACAGTGATCAATTGGGAATGAATTAAGATTGTTAATGATGTTACTATATATATGGTGAATTCAAGGAAAAAGAAGAAGGACACGATCATGGCATAATCCCCACGATCAAGGACAGGCCCCAAAAGAGAAGTGTTGTATAGAGTTAAATGAGATTAAGGTATCTTTAGCATAAGCTACTAATTGGTGAATTTTCATAAATACATCCCTAGATAAGATGTAATGATTTTGATGATATATAATACGGTATTAGAGTAAATGAAATTGTTTAATGCCTCACTGAGCCTTATTACAAGTGATGTCCTGATCATGTAAGTTATGGAATAAACTGATCTTATTAAGATATCATGAATGGATGAAAGTGATCTTCTTGAGGTACTAAGAATGGATGATAAACCGATAAGTAATCATGAGAAATATTTGATTGATAAGGATTTCATAAATAGTATCAATGATTGTAGCAAGAAATCCTTTTTCAAAGAAGAAATTTCCCTGAATTAGGTTGAGTTGATCAGATGATTCAAATTAAGTGTGATCTATGAGGGAACAAATCATAAATGAATATGTGATGAATCAAAAGTGAATATTGGAGGTAGAATATGCTACTAAGAGTGTATGCACTTTGTTTGATGTAAAGTATCCAACTATATAAGTGGATTAATTAATTCGTGTTGCACTACTGCTAATATGAGGAGAACTTAGGCCCACGCTATAGTCTGTGTAAATATATTTTGGTGATATGAATTATATCTATTGAATGTGTTACCAATACAGGAAGTTATGATTACAAGTAAATTCAAATCTATGGAGAAACTAGTATGAGTGACCATACATTAGAACAAGTCAATGTGAAATTAGAGGAAATCGAATGAAAAAAATGTTTAAGGAAAAAGTTGTAAACCATATGAATGATGAAATGATTCTGTATGCATAGAGACAATTAAAGTCTTATGAGTTGATTTTGATACATGGTTTAAAATTGCTATAATAGTAATTGCTTTGAGAGCTTGGAGACATTAAATGTGCAAAGACATTTTGGGAATGTAATGATCATTTAAATTTGAGACAATTTTTAAGTTTGAAAGAATTAAATACAAGACTGAGACAATGAATAGAGTTACTGGAAGATTTTGATGTACAAATGAGTGTTTTCCAGTAAAGCTAGTGTTATAATATGATGTATTGAACAAAAAATTCAAGAACAAAATAGCACGAATTTAGATATTGAGGTTACCAAACCAAGTGCAATAAAGAGCACAGAATGTCGAGTTAAATTTTGGACAAATCAAAGTACTATTAGCTATTGAAATTTAAGATCAATCCCACAGGAAAAGATTAACAAAGCCTAAATTGAGAATTCAAAAATTGTGAATCTTAATGAGGAATTGAGAATGAATTTGAATTTTGAGTCCAAATAGGAAAAATGTTACTTTGTGATTGAAACGAAAGGGATGTGTACTCGTTAAAGATAATTGAGCAAAGATGTGGTTATAGAGAGCGTGAGTAACAACCTAAGCTAGACATCCTAGTAGGAATACGCCGAAATAGTACTTAGCGACTAAGAATGTAGAACAAAGCGATTACATGTTTAAGTTACCAATAGTCTTGATTGTTGGAGATATACTTAAAGCTTATATTTTGGAGTTCATAAGAATATAAGATCAAGGTATAGTTCTAATTGACCTTAAGCATATCATTCATTGTTATCGTGATGTTATTAGAATACTGTATGAGGCGTTATATGACAAAAAGAGTCGTTTGTCCTTACAAAAGGGGTAAAGGTCAGAATTGATTCGAGGTACTATTGATGAGTGAAATTAATATATAATAGAAATTAAGTGGCTCATGAAAGGGAAAATGAATTTGGTGGGACAACATCGAAGTTATGGAATGTAGTGAGATAAACCTAAGAGTTGAGTGTATTAACACTAAAGAGATGTAAAATAGTAAGCAAAAGATAAAACATTTGAAACAGTATCACCTTGCCAAGGTGTACTTAGTTAGAGATCAAGGTGTGAACAGATTAGGAAAAAGGGGGAAACTAAGCTTGACATCAATTAGTCCATATAAAATTATTGTGAGCATAGGACCAATAACTTATGAGTTGTATTGTCAATAAAGATGTCTCATAATTATAATGTGTGATATATGAGTATGTTAAGAAATAATGATATGATTGACAGAGATGTATTGACAACTAACGAAGTGAAAAAATTGCGAGTAATCTGAAATATATTGATGAAATAGTTAAGATAGTGTGATTTCTGAATAAGTGATTAAGAGACACCTATTGAATCTATTAGTTGTGGTCCTTTGAAAGAAGGTGGTGAAGTTATATAGGAAACGGAGGATCATATGAGGAAATAATACCCCTGCCTTATTGATCAATCATATATTAATTTCGAAGATGAAATTTCTTTTAAGGAGGAGAGAGTTGTAATATCCCGTTACCCACGTTAAGGCCAAAATAGTAAATGTGAGAGATTCACTGAGAGATTAGAAATGTATTTCATGCTCATGCATTATGTGATATGCTCATGCATAATAATATTGAATCGTTATATATGAAAATGACTGTACATGCATTCATTGACATTCCAGGTATAATTGTTTATAAATGTGAGTATATTGAGAAATGTTGGCCCTCAAAATTTCCTTCTTGATGAATAAGTATGATTTACAGTAATTATAAGGTTTTTATGAAATTTAAATTTTATGGAAATGAATTATTATGTTGATGTTAGAAAGATTATATGATATAAGTGGATTGAATTTACATGTTATAAGAATGTTCAATGGGTGTTTTCGGCAAGACACTTAAGGTTAAAAGAATATAAGCCTATAAGGAAGGGTAAAAGGGGCTTTTTGGGCTCATTAAGGGTAGAAATGGAAGGAAGAAATATAGTCTTGCTTGTTAATAAGGGGGAAAACGTGAATTGAAGAGAAAAAGAGATGATGTATTGAAGAAGAGAGAGAAAAAAAGAAAGAAAGAAAGGAGAATTTCTGTGGTTGAGAAAAAAAAAAAGAAAAGAGTTGAGTTAGGTTTCAATTTTCTAAGCCTTCAAGAGAGATTTTGAGTTTGTTCAAGAAGGGGAAAAGGAAGAGGAAAAGAAGAGCTTCTAATTGAGCCAAAGATCTCTTCATTTGGTGAAGAATCAAGGTAAAAGTGCTTTAAATATATCTGGATCTGTAAGGTTGCAATTGAAATGATCTTTAATGTGGAGTAAACTAGAGATATAGGCTTACAAATTTTATTAAAAAGTCAAATTCTGACTCAGCTCCTAAGATGTTCAATTTATAGATGGAAGCTATGCATAGTATAATGTTTTAGAATGAGAACAGTCTGAAAATGTATGAAGTGTAACTTTCAAATTTTTGAGCCAAATTGAATGATTGTAGTGTCATTATAAACTTAAGACAAGAGGGAACACTTTTCTAGTAGAAAGTGTTACCAAATTGCTTCATTTACTAATTAGAATGATCACGGAAGATTACCCAAAGGGCTAGACTTTTGGAAGTGATATAGGACTTAAATGAGAGTTGGACAATTGTTTGGTCTTATAATGCTAGAAATTACATTAATGAGTGAATTGTTGTTATTAAAGTAACAAAGACGAGTAAAATGGAGATGAAGTGGTCCATTTGATTAAAGTTGTGATTCAAAGAAGAGGAGTAAAGTGTATCTAGTTTAAATGGATGAGAAATTGATAATAAGAGAAAGTAATGCAAGAAAAGAAATGATAAGTGATTGAATTATGAAATGCAAATGAGCATAAGATATGAAATTTGATAATATACCCGGGATTGTCATGAACATGCATTGTACTTATCCTATATACACACGTGTGCATAAATGAATGTTTATAATTGTGCAAAGTTATTAATGTGTATATGCAATATGTGTATTGCATAATTGTGATGTGTAGGATAAATGTCAGTATTCATATGTTTCCAGATCACGAACACTAGTGCTAATCTGGAGCGTACTATGAGTAGACCTAGATGGTGTTACTTTATTGTTTGTTTTGTTTATGTTATGAATTAAATGATTATGAATATTTATGAATGTGATTTGATTTTTGAATTCCGGACAATGAAGGTCCGATGATTATGATATATGAATGAGATATTGAAGTGTTAATTATACATGAATGCGATGAACTAGATGCTTTATCATATGAATGCATGATCACAAAGTGATCTTAGCATAAATGTTGAATGCTAGACTAATGTCTGATGACATATGATAGTGAATAAATGATCATATGTGATTGATGCATTTCACTACATGAATGCATGAAAGATAAAGGTAGTTGTGACCAGAGTAGCCAATGTGAAAAGAGCTTTAAGCTCAATTATACGCATCAGAGCCTCAAGCTCAATATTTAATGAGCCCAATATGGGACAGTTATCAATGAGCCTAGTATCCACAATAGATACGGGACAGTTATAGGCACTTGGTCACAACAAAGAAGTAAATGAAAGGGCTCTAATACTACTTGTTGGGTGCAGCGAGTGTATTTTTTAAAAAGGAAAAAATAAAATGAGCAAAATAGGCACAAAATATTTATCGTAGTTTACCCTTAATTTTGGGCTACATCTACGGACAAAACTCAAAATAATTCATCTACTATTACAAATAGTAGGTATACAGAGATAAAATCAAAATAGTGGCTCATAAAGTGTTTCCCGACTTAAAAATGCTAACCTCACTATTTTGTCACTCACCAACCCTTTAAGAAAATATTTCTTAATGTCAGAGCGTTGCTTTGTTTTGGTTTTCTTCTGTGTTTTTTTTTTGTGTGTGTATGTTGTTTGAAGTAGGGAGTGCCTTATATAGGTAATCCACCGAGTAAGACAGCTACAAATTTAACAAGTGCAGCTGTTTTCTTTTTTCTGTTGTCAACAAATGCAGCTTGTAAAGTCTTTTGTTTTCAACAAATGCAGTACCGAACTCAGTGCTGTATTTATTGAATTTGCAAGGTGTCCCTCTATGTGAGGGACCCAAATCTAACATTCATGACCCATCATCATGTTACAAAAACATGCCTAATATAAATCATATGTAACTTTTACTTTTGTTTGTTGAATTTGCAAGGTGTCCCTCCTTTTCATGCCTTCTTGCTTGCAGAATTCATCAAATTCTTTCCCAGTATATTTGCCTCCATTATCCGAGCGCAAACATTTGATCTTATTACCAGATTCAAGTTCCACCTGTGCTTTGTAAAATTTGAAAGTTGGAAATACATCTACCTTTCTCTTGATAGAAAGCACCCAACATGTCCTCGAATAATCATTAATGAATGATACAAAGAAATTTGCTCCTCCTAGGGACATAATTGGTAGTTTCTATACATCAGAGTGAATCAATTTTATAATTTCTTTGCTTTTGAACTTTGATGTGTTAAACTTCAATCGATGTTACTTACTCACAATGCAGTGCTCATAGAAGGGTAGTGATACTTTTGTGAGACCTAAAAGTAGATTCTTCTCTGCAAGTATCTTCATTCCTTGTTCTAACATATATCCTAGATTTTTATGCCACGTCATTACAGGTTTGTCATCTGGACTAGTCACCGCAACGAATACCTCTCCTTCTTGCAAAGTTACTCCCTTCAGTATGTAAAGATTTGCAACAATCTTCTCTGCTTTCATAAATGTCAGCGCTCCTTTAATTACTTTCATCATCTTGTTTTGAATCTCAAATCTGAAACCGAGATCATCTAGTTGTTCTACAGATAACAAATTCTTCTTCAGGCCCTCCACTTGTCGCACTTTTTTAATAGTTTGAGTTGTCTCATCATATATCTTTAACTTGATGGTACTTATACCAACGATCTTCAAAGATTGATCATTACAGCTATACACAGATTCCACAGAGATAGATTTATACTGATGGAACCATTCTCTTTGAGAGGTCATATAAAAAAGTAACTGCTGAATCGAGAAGCCATATATTAACAAATCTTCTCTTACCTCCAATAGTCGTTGCTGCTTCACAGACCATTGCACCTCCGTCATTTGAAGCATTTGTTGCGTTTCCTTGAGGAATAAAATCTTTCTTATTCAGATTCCAACAATCCTTCTTCATGTTCCCTTTCTTGCCCCAATTGTGGCACTTGAAATTCATCTTACTCCTGTATTTTGATCTACTATGACTATGACTCCCACTTGGTCCACATTCCAATGATCTTCCTCTCGTCACCACCAAAGCCTCCGCTTGTTGTGAATTTGTCAGCCTATCTCTCCTACTTTTGTGCCGACTCTCTTCTTCTAGAATAGTTGCTACAATATTGTCGAAGACTAGAGTGTCTGTGCTGTTTGTTAAATTGATGACAAGTTGATTATATGAATCTGGTAGACTTTGGAGTAAAAGTTCTACACGTTCACTTATTTCTATTGTGTGTCCCAATGATACGAGATGGAAAAATATAGTATTTAAAGTATTTAAGTGCTCCGTCATCGAAGTGGATTCCATCATGCTTAAAGTGTATAGTTTCCTCTTCACAAAAATTTATTGTGGAGTGATTTGGCCTCGTACAATTTTGTAAGGAGATCTCATATTTCCTTCGCAGTCTTCTTTTTCTTTACGCTGAATAATACTCCATTAGCTAAAGTTAGGTGTAGATTAGCTACAACATTCTCGTCCATCTCATTCCGTTTTTCATCTGTGACTCTAGTTGACCGTTCACTAATGGTCGTCAGATAATTATCTTTTCTTAAGATTGCCTTTATCTTCAACTTTCACAATGAGAAATTACTCCTATTGAACTTCGCAATCTTAAATTTTACTATCATTGCTTCTATCACGAATAAAATTTAGCCCCCACTATTTCACGTAAATAGTACCCGTATGTATAAATAGTACCTGTATGTATTAATAGTTCTGCATGTGAATAATACTGTATGTGTATGTATGAATAGTATCATACACGTTAATAGTACTATATACTTGAAGTATAGTAACTGCACAGTTTAATGCAAAAATAAATGCATGAATAGTTGTCACCTTTTGAGGTTACTATTCACCAACTTTTACTGTCCTCATCCAAACTCCGAACGGATTATGTCAAAAAAATTCATCATAATTTCCTCACCTTGCTCCGATATCACTTGTTGTGTAAATCGATCGGATTAGAGCAGGTTCGCAGATAAATAGGATTGAAATAATAATAATGAACACACAGATTTCATGTGAAAAATCCCCCAATTAGGGTAAGAACTACAGGTAAGGATAGAAAAATTTTACTACTAAGAAAAATAAAGAATTACAAGAAAAATTAGACAAAAAATACACAATATTTTTGTTTCTCTTTCTCTTTCTTTTCTCTCTCACTTCACGTCGCTCTTTTCTCTGCCTTGGCAGGAGATATTTGGGATAGTTGGAGATATTTGGGATAGTTGGCCATTTAGCTAGCTATCCTTTTTCTTTTGCCTAACTTTGGTAAATGCTCTTGTTCATTACTTATAACGTTCGTGCAGGATCAATGGAGATCAAGTTAGATATATAACATTTCATGGCTTAGGTTACAATAGCTAAATCCTTGATAGGACTAGCTTTGATCTTTCAAACATGGCTTGGAAAGTGCAATAGAAAGGTTACTACCATTTTTGACAATTGAAGCTAAACAATGCTCTTGTCCGTCGTGATGAGATAGGGACATTTAATGCTCTTGTCCAACATGATAAGATAGGAACATTTGATGCTCTTGTTTATTACTTATAACGTTCGTGCAGGATCAGTGGAGATCAAGTTCGATATATACCATTTCATGGCTTGGGTTACAATAGCTCTGTCCTTGATAGGACTAGCTTTGATCTTTCAAGCATGGCTTGGAAAGCGGAATAGCAAGGTTAAGAATTCGGTTCCTGCCATTTTTGACAATTGAAACTAAACAGTGCTCTTGTCCATCATGATGAGATAGGAACGTTTAATGCTCTTGTCCGTCATGATGAGATAGGAATGTTTAATGCTCTTGTTCATTACTTATAACGTTCGTGCAAGATCAGTGGAGATCAAGTTAGATATATACCATTTCATGGCTTGGGTTACAATAGCTCTGTCCTTGATAGGACTAGCTTTGTACTTTCAAACATGGCTTGGAAAGCGCAATAGCAAGGTTAAGAAACCACCTCCTGGTCCAAAAGGGTTGCCAATTATCGGTTGCCTTCACTTGTTGGGAAAGTACCCTCAACGAGCTTTGCATGACCTTGTTAGGTCCCAACAATTGCGATTGACGTTAACGTTAACAACTTTCTCTTTGGGTGAGAAATAAACCACAATTTTTTTAAATGTAATACTTGATATCCTATTGAGGACAGTATTGGCTGTTTAAATAAGCACAGCCATGAACAAACAAACCAAAATACAAGGAAAACTTACAACCCATCATTGGAACTCAACTCACGTAAAACAGAGCATAACTAATAGAAATAAATGACGTCAAACTGCCAACGAACTACTGCATGCAACTTATGCCCCACCTCATCCCATATATTTGGGATTTGGTTTATGGCTCCGAGTGGAGCATCGTGGCTTAACAATACCTCCCCGATCAAAAGGATCCTTGTCCTCAAGGTCCATACGCGGAAACTGCTTTAACAATAACTGGGTTGACTAGCAAGTGGCTTCCTCTTTTAGTAAACACTTCCGTTGAACCAAACTCTCCGCTTCAAACTTGTTCCCCCACTTAACCCAGCGCGTATCCAATATCTGTTGAGGCTCTAGTAAGAGTATGCCCTCATCAGTCACTGGTGGTAGTTCCGCAAACTGTTCCACCAAATCTCCCACAAATTTTTTGAGTAATGAATCGTGAAAGACTAGGTGAATTCGAGCTCCTGCTGGCAGCTGAAGTTTGTAAGAAACTGCTCCAATTTTCTGCACGACTGGATACGACCCGTAAAATCGTCTTGCAAGCTTCTGATGGACAAGTTTAAAAATCAATTATTGTCGGTAGGGATGTAGCTTGAGGAGCATCATATCTCCTACTTCGAAAGTCACATCCCGTCAGCCTTGATCCATTGACTGTTTCATAAGATTAATGGAAGTCTCTAAATTTGCCTTTAATTGACGCAACAACTCATTTATGGACATAATACTCAGGTCTACCTCATGTATCAATGAATCACCACTATGGTAATTAGGAATGAGAGGAGGCAAACAACCATACAGCGGTTGGAATGGGGTCATCCCTGTAGATGCATGGTATGTCGTATTGTACCATAGCTCTGCCCAGGGAATGTAGATACTCCATTTGCGTGGCCATTGGTGAACAAAACAGCGGAGGTACTACTCTACACAACGATTGACCACTTCCGTCTGTACGTCGGTTTGTGGATGATACGCGAAGCTTAGTTTTAACTTGGTACCTGACATTTGGAAAAATTCTTGCCAAAAGTGACTAATAAAAACAGGGTCTTGATCACTAATTATTGATCTAGGAAGACCATGTAATTTAACGACCCCATCAACAAATTTTTTAGCCACACCTTTAGCAGTAAAAGGATGAGTTAAAGTTAAGAAATGGGCAAATTTACTTAACCTGTCAACAACTACCAAAATTGTATCCTTTCCGTGGGATGTTGGCAAGCCTTCAACGAATTCGAGAGTAATATCGTCCCAAACTTGGTACGGAATGGGCAAAGGTTGCAGGAGTCCGGCAAGGGTATTTTTGTTTCAGTCTTCATTTGCTGACATACCATGCAATGTTTGACATATTCCCGAACTACTTGGTGCATTTTAGTCTAATTGAATCGCTAAGCTAACAGTTTGAATGTTCGTAAGACACCTGAATGCCCTCCTATTTTAGTGTCATGTGCCTCTTGCAGTATTTTAGTGCGCAACGCCTTACACGAAGGAATTACCACTCTCCCCTTACATAACCAAAGTCCTTAACGCTGTGAATATGGTCCTTTGGGTTGAGCCTTGGTCATCTGCTCTACTGACTGTATATAAGTGTCCCCTGTGTAAGCCTCTTTAATCTCCTCCCATAAAGTGACAGCAGCTACGTGTAAATGATGGAGTACAGGGCTGCTAGGTTTGCGTGAGAGAGCGTCTGCAGCAGAGTTTTCACGGCCTGGACGATAAATAATTTCATAATCGTAGCCTATTAATTTTGCCACCCACTTTTGTTGTTCTGTGTTCACCACACGTTGATCCATAAAATATTTCAAGCTGCGCTGGTCGATTTGGATGAAAAATTTCCTTCCCAGTAAATAAGGTCGCCACAAACGTATGGCTTCCACAATAGCAAGCATTTCTCTGGCGTAGGTTGACCACGATTTTTTTATGACTCCAAGTGCAAGACTCATATAAGCAATTGGCTTACCCTGTTGAGTTAAAATTGCACCGATCCCATCGCCCGAAGCATCAGTTTCAATGGTAAAAGAATCATTGAAATTAGGCATAGCTAAAGTGGGGGTGGTGGTCATTGCTTGCTTAAGCATCGAGAAGGCTGTTTCAGCCTCTTCATGCCACCCGTACTTCCCTTTCTTGAGTAGGTTAGTGAGGGGCCGAGTAATGATGCCATAATTTTTCATGAACTTTCAGTAGTATCCTGTCAAGCCTAAGAAACCATGTAATTCAGAAATGTTAGTAGGTCGGGCCACGCAAGCATAGCTGCAATTTTTTTATCATCAACCTTCACCCTTGAGGTGTTATTATATGCCCCAGATACTCCAGTTCTTGTTGTCCAAAAACGCATTTGGTTGCCTTAGCAAAAAATTTGTGCTGCCTCAAAATCTCCAAGGTTTTGGCAACGTGTTGTACATGCTTGTCCCATGTAGAACTATAGATGAGGATATCATCAAAAAAAACCAAAATGAACTCTCGTAGGTGAAGTCGAAATATAGTATTCATGATGGCTTGGAATGTGGAGGGTGCATTACAAAGGCCAAAAGGCATGACCAGATATTTGTAATGGCCATTATAATTACGAAAAGCAGTCTTAGGAATATCAGGACGATTTACTCTTACTTGGTGATATCCAGCTCGCAATTCCAATTTTGTAAAATATGAGGCACCATATAGTTCATCTAACATGTCGTCCACTGTCGGAATAGGGAAACGATCTTTGATGGTGGCATTATTCAATGCGCAATAGTCCGTGCAAAATCGCCAAATACCATTTTTTTAACGAGTAAAACTGGTGAAAAAAACGGACTAATGCTAGCACGTATATGTCCCAAATTTAGCATCTCTGGCACTTGCTTTTTGATTTCTTCTTTCTGAAAATGAGCGTATCAGTAAGGACATACGTTAATTGGTTCAATGCCCTCCTTGGGTGTAATGCAGTGATTTACTTCACACACAGGTGGTACGCATGAGGGCTCTTGGAACACGTCTTTGTACTCTTGTAATACCTGCTGCAAATCTTGATGCTCTACGCCACAAATTGTACCATGTAAGATGTCCTCTGTGGTCGAAGGGAAGCATACTGTAAGTAATGTTTGGCCCCATCGATACTCTTTTAAGATTTCTTTTAATGTTGCCTTCTGAATAGATTGTTCACCCGATAATGCCATGGAAATTAACTTTCGTGGTATTAAAGCACTGAATGCATTAACCACCTCTAGTATCC